>APFE031490018.1:120004-133020 GCA_000404065.3 Pinus taeda
AAGAACTAACTAAATTATTTTAACTTTAATTATTTTTTTCTTGTGAGCATGGAAATATTTTACTAATTAAGTTAGATTAAATATCAATGAACTATATAAGCACTAGAAAAATATTTATCGTAATTTTACAGTCATAGTTACAACCATATTAAACTTTTTAATTTATAAAATATCTTTTCATTTTTTTCAAGTCGTTTTCCATGTAATTTCATACATAAAGGTTTGATATAAGTTCACCAATGGATAATCTATAACCAATATTATTTTATAAAAATAAACATCACGATGATACCCATTTAACAATGATAAACATCATCTAAGATACACATTCAAATTCACTAGCATCATCTAACTATATACACCTATAACACATATAAATGTCATTAGCTAGCACACAAATCTAATAATCTAAGAAGGCATCATCATCGTGATCACATACAAAGAAACACAAACATTGTAATCTAAGATTCTTACCACACATATTCTTAAACTAAGATAAATCAGATTTCAAATAATTGTTATCACATACACATCTATTTGCAAGAACATTAAATGAACACATCAAAGATGGCCTAACAATATATACATCAATACCAATATATAAATTAAGTACATAAACATGAACAAAATAAATGCAACATATATATATATATCGAATAAGTGCAATTAAATATTCAATACAAAAAATGCAGTAGTGTTATCCTGGTCTGTAATAAAAGACGATGGATGATAAACTACTGCCTCAATGCAGTCTGGCAAACTGAGGTGGAGGAGGAGGTACCTAGTATAATCTATCAGGAGAAACATAAGGCACATCCTCTAGCTCTGGAATCTCATCATCACGCAACTAACGAAGAGTTGTACCACCACAAGGATCACCGACACCTTGACCACCATGATCTAATGGGTTGGTACTATGAAAAGCATCATGATCACCACCCTCATCATCATGATTATGATCATCACCTCATCATCGTCATCACCACACTCATTTGATGTATCTTCCACTGCATGATGCCTTGCATTCAGATTGTTCTTAGTGCCCTACTAGCTCTAATGATATGCCGCATAAGAGACATCATCTCACACAAAAAGTCATTGTAGAGATCCATGAACATTCAATCTGTGATGATACCTTGAGGCCTCAAAGGGAAGAATCCCTTCCAAACAAAAACTCTGGCCAATATGTTACAGTAGTCCATACAAAATTGCTAATAATCCCTATTGTGTGAGACACGCACGACCCATTGAGGATGTGCCTCACCCTCTTAGGCCTTTCCCATATCCTCATCTCCTCCATCCAGTGGTGGGGAAGGAGGCATTTCCCTATAAAATGAGTCGATCTACAAAATATATAGTACACAAAATTTATTAGATAATTTCATTAAACATTTTAATAAAACAAGTTAATTAACATGCTAGAATAAATTTTATTCTAATTCATTAAAAGAATAAAATGAAACTATATTACTTTAAATAAAACACTAATATTACATGTATCATTTTGAGGCTCAGTTGTTGTGAAGAGGATGTTGGAACACCGGCTTCAATAAATACCCACATACAGAAAGACCAACTTGATAAAACACATGGTCATCGTCACTAGCTACTGGCATCAGTGGCAGAGGATAAGTACTGGATGGATACTCTAGGAGACCTATCCTGGGCATCATCTACCACCACATGTGCATTCAGACCTTAGTGGTCAACCTAGGAGGGAAACAGTCAAATGTAGGCCTCATCTCTAGGAACCTCCCAAAAAATAAATAAAAAATATTGGAAGTGAAAGGAAATCTCTCCCTCCCATGTCTCAACACAAGACATCTATCTAAAGCCATGGAAAACTACCTCAAGAAAATGGTAGACCATCTAATGCGATGTGGAAACTTAATCAAAGAATTAAAATAATATAGAAGAGGGAAACTAATGTGTTTCCCATATGTTCACTAGGGTAGAAATATCATATCATGTGGGCTCACATTGGGAGATATTTATTGAGGAAAAAATGACACAATATATTGAGCTTATAATAGGGGTAAAGGGTTTTAATATTGGAAGGTATAAAAAATGGAGCTCAAAGCTAATGAAAAAATATAAACGGGTATAAAAAAAAGCTAATGAAAAAATGGAAACCTACAATGTCTAGTTAATGTAAGGGTTTTTTAAATTGGGAAGGTGTATTTTGTTGATATATGTAGGGGGTTAAATAATGTGATTTTTAGAGGCATTTTCCAATATGTAGTCAAAGTAAGGGTATTGTTTAGTATGTCATGAATGCACGTACTATGTTAGAGATTCATTGAGTGAAGACCCTATGGCTTCCCTTCACTACTAAAGTCTGCAATAGTGGTGATTAATAATGAGAGGCACCTAACCTCCTCTGCAGCAAAAGAAGAAAACTGTAGTTGTCCACCACAAACTTGAAAATCCGATGGACACACCGCATGAGACCCAACATATCTCTCAGTACATATTCAAGGATGTAGCCTCCTCATAGTACTTGAGGAGGCCTACATTACTCAAGAGTGCTTGGGTCGCTATAGTATTAGGGAAAGGGTATAAATCCCTCTCCCGCTCTCTGGCCTACCATGTTAAGACCATATTGTAGGGTCTACCTATTGCTCCTCCTCCTGCTGTTTCACCCTCTGCTAATGTCTCTACTCTATGATTTATATTTAAAATACATCAGCCTCATACATAAGGTACAATTTTTTTATTATGAAATGAAACATGTATTTATAAATATATAAATATAACTTTCAATTAAAAATAAAATAATAGGTGTGCTCAAAACAAAGCCATGCACTGATCTCGGTGCGTTTTCAACTATAACTACATCAATATTGGCACACACATAAGTATTCCACACTAGTGTTGGTTCACATCTTTAAATATTGATAGGTTGTGCCACACTTGTGCACCATGCACATGTATAACCTTTTCACACTGATACAGAATGTTTAAGTTATTGAACGCATCAAGTTATAACTATATTTTAAATATTATTTTTTTGGTGCATTTAGTTAATATAAATGAACTAGGTGTGACACATTGACATACCATCTATCGTATCTTCCCCAATGTGTTTTCATTTACGAAATGCACTGCAACAACTATGGTGTGTTATGCTCACACACTAAAACCTAGTGCACTATGTACATTTACAAGGCACACCGCTATTGGTGCAAGCTTAATATATCGAATGCACCATGCGGTATTTTTTTTTTAAACAGTGGAAAATTTAACCTAATTTGAAATTCTAATCCACTAAAAAACTAAATTGGAAATAAACATAGAAATTACGTAGACATTTGGTTGTCGTGGAGGCATTATGAACATGTAATGGATAAAACCAAATTTTAGCACGGTTTCAAAAGATTGGAAACTTGGACAGTGAGCATAGTATGAAAAGATGTTGAGCAAGAAAAGAAATGACATCAGGGCACTTGCATGTGGAAAGAGTGGTATTAGTTCTTTAATCTCTCTAGCACTATAGATGGTAAAAATAAAAATAACAGCTAGGAAGTTTTTTTTTTATTTAACCCTCCTCAGGTGTGTTTCTCAAACCACACCAGTGCTGGGTATATCGAAGATCATTGCAATTTTTTAATTAAAAATATCACGTTTCTTTTCTCGAGACACCCAGGGTGTTTCTATACAAGTACTGCACCGATGATTTATTTTACTTTAGCACCGCTCATTTCTTAGAAGTTAAAAAATGCATAACGGTGAACTTTAGAAGATTCCATGGGGAATTTTGATAATTTTACCACATTGGAGCATCATTGCTAAATAGCACTATATTTTTATGAAATTTAAAACTACAGTGATGCTCCTTAGTGGTATACATCGGAAAATTTTACTATATGAAGAACACTGGTTCTATTGACTATTCAATCATTGATGCATGGTGTTATTTAGCGCACTGTTTTCTTCTTTTTATATAAAAATAATTTTTCCTTCGTGCATTAGGTTATATGCAACATCGATGATTTTATGGATAGTAAGGTACTCATGTGTTTGTATATTTTAGACGCACTGTCCAAAGAACATTCACTAAAATATCTTCTTGTCCACCTTCGCTACAAACATATTTTTGGGCTATTTCTATATGGCCTTTTGAAAAAAACTCTGCTAGAAGGTCTTTCCTTGTAGTGTACATTACATATCTAGCATACTCAACTAGAGAGAATCTCTCAACAAAAATAATACATCAATTTTAAATAAAGGGCTTGTCCTCTTAGTATTTCATCCCACTTAAATAGTAAATATGGTGTTGTGTGTCTAGGTAAGTCTTTTAAGTAGCAGATGTGAAAGTACATCTTAAGTAACCCCTGAGTTTAGGAAGGGTCTCGTTAATTTCATGACTATAGAGAGAAGCAGTAACTCCATAGTAAACAAGGTATCTCTTTAAAAAAAAGTAAAGTGATGACTCATATCAGCGAGTTTTGTTATAACCAATCCATCTGATGCTATGTCACGCGTACCAACAATGCTTATAGAGACAATGATTTATTTGTTACACCACATAATATCACTAGTTTTCATGTCATTAGGTTCCTTGTGTTTCGATGTTGTTTACCATCATTGGTTTCACATAGGGTATCACACAGATATCATCTAATTCTCAAACATATCTTGGACATCAATAACGGTGGCTTTCAATGAAAATATGATGATATAATAGAAGTAAATGGACATAGTTTCTAGAATACTAGAGTAGATTTTCTTTTGAGACACTAGAAAAAGTGTGGACGCAGAAAATTGTCTTTGGAGAACTAGCAAAAGTGTGGATGTGGAAACATAATTGGAAGAAGATTTAAAGCAACACATTCTAACTCAAAGATAATAACAGAGGAAATAGAGGTAATCAAAGAGAAATTCAGGGAGATAGAGACCATTGGTGGGAATTAAATCCATTTTGTTCCATTCAAAGGACCATGAGGAGCATAAAAATAGTTCAATTATATGTTAGAGAAATTTATAAGTATAACAAAGAAATATACATTGCATCATAAAAAAAGGAAAAAAATGTAGATTATGTATAGTAGGATCAAATATATGTATAATATTTTTGGGTGTCTTTCTAAAAATTACTATATGTATGATTAATAATTAGATGTATGTACAATATTTGGGTGAGAAATAGGCATGTTGTTCCATTCAAAGAACAATGACCACCATAACCACAATTTAGTGATATGTTCGAGCACATTTGTGAGTAGAACTATGCCATATACATTGCATTACAATAAAAATGTGAAGAGAAATACACATTATGTACACTATAATCATCTAGATATATAATATTCCCCCCTCATTCTTTTTTGTTATCCTTATAAAAATTATTGTGTGAAAACGTTAGAATATGCTTGCTTCTTGATTTAAGCATAAAGCAAGTTTCACCTGGTCAAGCATAGTGAGAAAAATAAAACAGTGAGTAAAACATATACCTTATCGTGAATATAAAAAAGAATATATATGGTTTGTTGAAATCCTTGTTTCAATATGATCTATCTACAAATCAATATCGTGAAGTTGAAGAATAATTTTCATGATAATCTTTATGAATATATTTTCACCAAATAAGGAACGAAACACAGGAACCATTTTTCATGATTATCTACAGTCTAGATTCGTATATATTTCTATGTAGGCTTGTTCACATTCTAACATGGATTTATTGATGTCTCTTCCAAAAGGTATAGCTTCCTGCTATATCCAATCCAATACTTCAGATATTAGTTACAAAAGTCTGAGTATTGAAGGAATTTATGTTTAACATAAATACTTAAGAAATGCAAGCTTCATAAAAAATAATTTTTTGAAACATGTAAAAGATTTCTTTTGGAAACCTAGGAAAGTGATACTATGTCATACATCCAAAAACAGGTAAACATTAAAATTAATTTGACTTCACAAACATTAGTTTGGAATTAATGTGATAATGTACGTATTACCCTATAGTAGTTGCAAACATTCCATCCCTGAGAAGATGTGAAGGAGAGTGGATAGTCACTGCATAAGGCTACCCTTTCTATTGATATGAGTAGTATCTCTACCATAGGGCCACTACTGGTTGACAAGTAACAAGTTGAAGTTTTCAAGAGCTTCTATGTTGTACCAACACTAAAGATCAAATTAAATATTTTTTTCAATGCCACATTCAGCTACTATTTTGGTCCCTAATATCAGCTTTCCCTATATTGTTTCAGACAGGCTTCCCCCAAGCCTCATTGAATACAATGAAAAAGTACGTGTATTCTACGAGAAATTTAAATCGAAAATCCTTTACTCACTTTTCATATAATGAAATATCAATTTTTCTCATATTGCAATATTATGTAGGGAGAAAGGTTTATAGACTTATTGTGAGCCCAAAAATGTTCAGCTAGGATATCAATATTTCTACTCCATCTATGCAAGTGCTCTAAGAATGAATTAGCCTTAGTTGTGCATAATACAAACAGAGTCGTAACCCAGTGAACATATTTATCTCAAAACTCTCCATACTGAAAGTCTATAACTTCAAAGCACAATTATTGTTGGATGAGGTACCAGTAAAAAAAACCAGTCAACCAAAAAACACATAATATTCAATTTTTAAATTAAAAAACAGATATTCATGTGAATCTATTTGAATCCAAACCATTTATACATAAACATGAAAAGTTATAATTTATCTATAAGATAAGAGTGCATGTAACCAAAGTAGGACTTAGTCCAATACATCTTTAAACCAAAAATACATGAACAAAGAGGCTCTAGATGGTTCCTAGTGTGAAAAAACAAGCATTATACAACAAATACCTACATATCATCAAAATAATTACCTATATTGGGATCTTCACCATCATATCTCAACCTTTAAGTATTAAAAATAATATAGAAGAAAATTCACATGTCAAATCAAGATTTTATTTGAGTGATGGGTACACTTTTGTTAGTGCCATGATAGAGCCATTTACCATAACATATATTTAAAGGGATAAAACAATGTTTATAAAGAACAACCATATCTACAAAATTCAACAGTAGAAACATGCCAGACAAATAGAAATGATGATCCTCTTACATTCTTGAGAATCCATTTAGAAAAAATGGTAATGGAGCTCAATCTAAGCTAGTAAAGAAGAGAAAAGCTCCAACTCACAGTCGAATGGACAAGATATTTAAACAAGGATTGCTAGAGGAAGTTGACTGTTGACCTTACCATTAAATTATTTCTCTGTCTCAACTTCCTTTCATTTAATGTTGCAAGATATTTTTTTTTGCGATGTGTCAAGTTGTAGTTGAATTGGCTCCAATCAAGTAACTGTCCTAAGTGAATGGAATCTTAAAATGAGATTGTCGATTGGTTAAGGCAAAGGAGGTGGATAATCTCCTAGCACCTATTGAACCACCATGTGTTAGTATTTTTTATGGATGGATGGATCGACGACACCATCGACTCATCAAGTTCATGACTTCATCAAAGAATGGACCATTGTGACAACATGAAAATGGGTTACACTTTTGGGCCAAATTTGCGATGAAATTTCATGTTTTTCCTCTTTTATCAAATTGCACCACTCAAAATTCATATAAGAATTATGAAATTTGATTCGGTGTAAAAATACAATATATGGAGAATTATGTTCTTGTCCTAAATGATATATAATAATGTATATTAATATATTTAAATATTTAAGTGTTTATATAATTTTCTAAATTTTCCACTAAACGCAATACTTGTCCTTGCAAATATTCACAAAAATTAAGAGATGTGTGTGTTCATGTAGCATAATTTAGATAAAAGGTGTAATATATATTATATATATATATATATATTATATATATGAGAGGAGAGAGAGAAGAAGAGAGAGGAGAGAGAGGATTACATGATCAACATGGAGAAACTAAGTTTTTCTTATTTAATATTGATTTTTTATGCAAAATTATACTTTTTATTATTTTTTGAAGTTGGCAAAGAAATATTTCAATTGTATTTTGGAGACACGTGTTCATGTAATATTTTCTTCAAATATTTAAATAAATTGAAAACCAAGAATACCCTTTTGAAGAGGACCCATGAATGAAGATAATGGTCTTTTTTGAAATTTTCTCATTGCGTATATTTTATTTTATTTATTTTTTATTCAACCCCTTTAAAAATATCCAAAAGAAATTCAAGTGTTATGTTTAAAAGAAATTAACTGAAAAATACCTTATGAAATTTGAAAGTGTCAAATTTATATGCCATTAGATAGAC
Source organism: Pinus taeda (assembly GCA_000404065.3). Lineage (NCBI taxonomy): Eukaryota > Viridiplantae > Streptophyta > Pinopsida > Pinales > Pinaceae > Pinus > Pinus taeda. The sequence continues at coordinate 128,256 of APFE031490018.1, forward strand.
GATTCTTTTACGAATCCAATGTGATCAACTCCGCCACTTAAGGACAGTTTCTTTCCTAAATTTGATACAGTACAAAATGGGGTTGCAAATAAATCTAGTATAAAAAGTGTTTTATATATATATATATATATATATATATATATATATATATATATATATATATATATAATTATTCAACTTTTTATACTGAATTATGCTACATGACGTACCATCTCTTAATTTTTTGTGAAAAATTGCAAGGACAAGTATTGTGTTTAATGGAAAATTTAGAAATTATATGACACTATTTTTTTAATTATATATCATATATATATATAATATATATATCATTAGGACAACAAAATAATTCTCCATATATTGTATTTTTACTCCGAATCAAAATTCATAATTCTTACTTGAATTTTGAGGGGTGCAATTTGATAAAAGAGGAAAAACTTGAAATTTCATTGCAAATTTGTTCCAAAAGTGTAACCCATTTTCATGTTGTCACAATGGTCCATTCTTTGATGAAGTCATGAAATTGATGAGTCGATGGTCTCCTCGATCCATCCATCCATCAAAAATACTAACACATGGTGATTCAATAGGTGCTAGGAGATTATCCACCTCCTTTGCCTTAACCAATCAATAATGTCATTTTAAGATTCCATTCACTTAGGGCAGTTACTTGATTGGAGCCAATTTAACTAAAAATTGACACATCACAAAAAAAATAATATCTTGCAACATTAAATGAAAGGAAGTTGAGATAGAGATAATTTAATGGTAAGGTCAACAGTCATCTTCCTCTGGAAATCCTTGTTTAAATATATTGTCCATTGGACTGTGAGTTGGAGCTTTCCTCTTCTTTACTAGCTTAGATTTAGCTCCATTACCATTTTTTCTAAATGGCTTCTAAAAAATGTAAGAGGATTATCATCTCTATGTGTCTGACATGTTTCTACTATTGAATTTTGTAGATATGGTCGTTATTTATAAACATTGTTTTATCCCTTTAAATATATGTTATGATAAACGCCTCTATCATGACACTAATAAAAGTGTACCCATCACTCAAATAAAATCTTGATTTGAAATGTGAAATTTTTTCTATGTTATTTTAATACTTAAATGTTGATATTGATGATGAAAATCCCAATATAGGTAATTATTTCGATGATATGTAGGTATTTGTTGTATAATCCTTGTTTTTTCACACTACGGGCCATCTAGAGCCTCTTTGTTCATGTTTTTTTGGGTTAAAGATGTATTGGACTAAGTCCTATTTTGGTTACATGCACTCTTATCTTATATATAAATTATACCTTTTCATATTTATGTATAAATGGTTTGGATTCAAATAGATTCACATGAATATATGTTTTTTTTATTTTTTGAATATTATGTGTTTTTTGGTTGATTGGTTCTTTTTACTGGTACCTCATCCAACAATAATTGTGCCTTGAAGTTATAGACTTTTAGTATGGAGAGTTTTGAGATAAATATGTTCACTGGGTTACGAATTTGTTTATATTGTGTACAACTAAGGCTTATTCATTCTTAGAGCACTTGCATAGATGGAGTAGAAATATTGATATCCTAGTTGAACATTTTTGGGCTCACAATAAGTCTATAAACCTTTCTGCCTACATAATATTGCAATATGAGAAAAAAATGATATTTCATTATATGAAAAGTGAGTAAAGGATTTTCAATTTAAATTTCTCATAGAATACATGTACTTTTTCATTGTGTTCAATGAGACTTGGGGGAGGCATGTCTGAAACAATATGGGGAAAGCTGATATTAGGGACCAAGATAGTAGCTCAATGTGGCGTTGAAAAAAATATTTAAGTTGAGCTTTAGTGTTCGTACAGCATAGAATCTCTTTAAAACTTCAACTTGTTACTTGTCAACCAACAGTGGCTCTATGGTAGAGATACTACTCATATCAATAGAAAGGGTAGCCTTATGCAATGACCGTCCACTCTCCTTCACATCTTCTCAGGGATGAAATTTTTGCAACTAATAAAGGGTAATACATACATGATCACATTAATTCCAAAATAATGTTTGTGAATTCAAATTAATTTTAATGTTTACCTATTTTTGGGTGTATGACACAATATCACTTTCCCAAGTTTCCAAAAGAAATCTTTTACATGTTTCCAAAAAATATTTTTTTATGAAGCTTGCATTTCTTAAGTATTTATGTTAAACATAAATGCCTTCAATACTCAGACTTTTGTAACTGATATCCGAAGTATTGGATTGGATATAGTAGGAAGCTATACCTCTTGGAAGAGACATCAATAAATCCATGTTAGAATGTGAGCAAGCCTACATAGAAATATATACAAATCTAGACTGTAGATAATCATGAAAATTAGTTCATGGATTTCGTTCCTTATTTGGTGAAAATATATTCATAAATATTATCATGAAAATTATTCTTCAACTTCATGATCTTGATTTGTAGATAGATCATATTGAAACATGGATTTCAATAAACCATATATCTTCTTTTTTATATTCACAATAAGGTATATGTTTTACTCACTGTTTTATTTTTCTCACTATGCTTGATCAGGTGAAACTTTCTTTATGTTGAAATCAAGAAGCAAGCATATTATAATGTTTTCACACAATAATTTTTAGAAGGATACCCAAAAAGGATGACGGGGAAATATTATATATTTAGATGATTATAGTGTACATAATGTGTATTTCTCTTCACATTTTATTGTAATGCAATGTATATGGCATCGTTCTACTCATAAATGTGCTCGAACATATCACTAAATTGTGGTTATGTTGGTCATTGTTCTTTGAATGGAACAACATCCCTATTTCTCACCCAAATATTGTACATACATCTAATTATTACTCATACATATAGTAATTTTTAGAAAGACACCCAAAAATATTGTATATATATTTGATCCTACTATACATAATCTACATTTTTTTCCTTTTTTTATGATGTAACGTATATGGCTTTGTTATACTTATAAATTTCTATAACAAATAATTGAACTATTTCTATGCTCCCCATGGTCCTTTGAATGGAACGAAATGGATTTATTTCCCACCAATGGTCTCTATCTCCCTGAATTTATCTTTGATTCCCTCAATTTTCTCTGTTATTATCTTTGAGTTAGAATGTGTTTCTTTAAATCTTCTTCCAATTCTGTTTCCACATCCACACTTTTGCTAGTGTCTCAAAAGAAAATCTACTCTAGTCTTCTAGAAACTATGTCCATTTACTTCTATTATATCGTTATATTTTCATTGAGAGTCGCCATTATTGGCGTCCAATATATGTTTGAGAATTAGAGGATACCTGTGTGATACCAATGATGGTAAACAACATGGAAACAAAAGGAACCTAATGACATGAAAACTAGTGATATTATGTGGTGTAACAAATAAATCATTGTCTATATAAGCATTGTTGGTACACATGACATAGCATCAGATGGATTGGTTATAACAAAACTCGCTGATATGAGTCATCACTTTACTTTTTTTTAAAGAGATACTTTGTTTACTATGGATTTATTGCTTCTCTTTATAGTCAACAAATTAAAGAGACCCTTCCTGAACTGAGGGGTTACTTATGATGTACTTTCACATCTGCAACTTAAAAAACTTACCTAGACACAGAACACCATATTTACTATTTAAGTGGGATGAAATACTAAGAGGACAAACCCTTTATTGATGTACTTTCACATCTGCAACTTAAAAAACTTACCTAGACAGTGTAAATGCACAGCTACCTAGACACAGAACACCATATTTACTATTTAAGTGGGATGAAATACTAAGAGGACAAACCCTTTATTTAAAAGTGATGTATTATTTTTGTTGGGAGATTCTCTCTAGTTGAGATTTGTAATGTACACTACAAGGAAAAGACCTTCTAGCAGAGGTTTTTTCAAAAGGCGATACAGAAATAGCCCAAAAATTTGTTTGTAGCGAAGGTGGAGAAGAAGATATTTTAGCGAATGTTTTTTGGACAGTGTGTCTAAAATATACAAACACATGGGTGCCTTACTATCCATAAAATCATCGATGTTGCATATAACCTAATCCATGAAGGAAAAAAAAATTTTATATAAAAAACAAAAAAAATGCGCTAAATAACACCATGCATCGGCAATTGAATAGTTGATAGAACCAGTGTTCTTCATATAGTAAAATTTTCCGATGTATACCACTAAGGAGCATCACTGTAGTTTTAATTTTCATAAAAATGTAGCGTTGTTTTCCAACGATGCTCCAATGTGGTAGAATTATCAAAATTCCCCATGGCATCTTCTAAAGTTCACTGTTATGCATTTTTTAACTTCTAAGAAATGGGCAGTGCTAAAGTAAAATAAATCATCGGTGAGGTACATGTATAGAAACACCCTGGGTGTCTCAAGAAAAGAAACACGATATTTTCTAATTAAAAAAGTGCAATGATCTTTGATATATCCCGCACCGGTGTGATTTGGGAAACACACCTGAGGAGGGTTAAATAAAAAAAAAACCTTCTAGCTGTTATTTTCATTTTTACCATCTATAGTGCTAGAGAGATCTAAAGAACTAGTACCACTCTTTCCACATGTAATTTCCCTCATGTCATTTCTTTTCTTGCTCAACATCCTTTCATACTATGCTCGCTCTCTAAGTTTCTAATTTTTTGTAATAGTGCTAAAATTTTCTTTTATCCATTACATGTTCATAATGCCTCCACGACAACCAAATGTCTAGGTAATGTCTATGTTTATTTCCAATT
>APFE031490021.1:0-12872 GCA_000404065.3 Pinus taeda
GCGTTGGAAGCGCACGCCTTACATGGAGCACCACCTGCCTTGAGAGCTTGCTCTATCCCAGGTCAACTCCTCTTCACCGTGTTGGGACTAGGGCACGTCCATGAAGAATCCAGAGCACACCGCCTGCCGAGCTCATCCACGGATCCCATCGCGATATTACCGGGGCCCACCACCTTCGTTCGACATTCCGAGGATTCATCCACTTGGCTAACTTCGGGGCATGGCTCTAATACCACTTGTAAGGACTCTGGACACCACATATCTCCACAATAGTATGATATTGTCCACTTTGGGCCTAAGCCCTCATGGATTTGCTTTTGGACTTACCCAAAAAGGCCTCATACCAATGGAGATATTTGTCCATCCTTATATACCCATGATCCTCCCCACTTCTAGTCAATGTGGGACTTTGGTCGTATACCCAACAACACTGTCACAAAAACATACCACAAGAATCCCAAGATAATAACTGCAACTGCCTGATATATTACTGCAAAATGTACACTAGCTCCAAGCTATGATTCACAAACATCCAACCTACGATACTTTGAAATTTGCAGTATTTATACAATTATTTACAAAACAAATATCTTGAAATAGAATTCAATATTTGTTACAAAAATTATAAAAATAGATCAATATTGCTAACAATATCAGTCAGTTGAGTTTCTGGTGTTGTTCTCGGCATTTTGGTGGTAACTAAGGCCTCAAATAGACATTGATGTTAGTCCTACTGGTTAATGAACTACATTGTTGTCCCTGTTTTTATGCATTGTGTTTGAGCGGAGGTGGAATGGATAATTTTTTGCTTTGTGAAAGGAGATTATGATCATTCAATAGGGAAATAACATGAAAACATTGAGAAATTGTGATCGAGAGTGAAAAAAATGAATTGATTTGACCATTCAAGGGAAGGTAACGAGAACATTATTATCCTTTGATCTGGGACTATTGATTAGGGCCAATTAAATCTGGGTCATTTATCTAGGCCATTATATTAACGCAATCACACCATGGTAGGCGCCCTTTACCATGATTTTTCTTCTTTTGCCGATGGCCTAGACCAGAAACTTCAAAAACCGCAATATATAAAATATTGTGTCTGTTGGCTTTATCGCATCGTAATCAGAGAGGGGCTAGCAGAGGAGGGAATTAAGACTCATGTGATCCCTGATTGCAATATTGTAATCAATGGGAAAGGAATTATCACAATCGATGAGGGGAATTTATCGCAATCGATGGGAAGCATTCACCATAGACCCAGACCTGAAATGTATTAAAACTTAGCATATAGTATTTCAGATTTGTAAGGGCTCCACGAATATTGAAATTGCAATGGTAAGGGGAATGGGACTGGGTTATTGTGGGTTGCGATTGCAACTGCACAAATGCAATAAAAAAGGAGACATGGGAGCTGATTTTTGTATACGTGGCACTATGGGGCCTAGATCTCTTGCAACCAAGGAAGAAGTAGAAGTTTAAAGGCTTTCGGGTAGTGTAACAACATATTAACAAAAGGAACAGAGGTATGGCCAAGGCATGAGAGTTAACAAGAATAGCGCAAGGCTAGAGTTAAAATGGATACAGCTAGATTTTAAATGGTTTTTGGTTTAAAGTTTAAATGGGTTATAATAAATTAAATAATATGGGATATGGCTAGAGTTAAATGGAAAAGAATGGGAAAATAGAAAATGGCTAGAGTTTGGAAATATGAAGGGAGAATGAAATTAAGGCTGTAAAAGGGAAAAAAACGAAGTTATGTGTCCATGAGACAAGCCAAATTTAATCTGAAAGTATTATAATTTGAAAAATAAATGTGTCATCAATATGAAAGAGTACATTTGATCACGGATACTATTCAACACTAACATTGGCTCGAACTGGGGATGACAGCTCCTTTAGGAGGTGTCAAGAAACGCAGATCTCTAAATCTGCAGATTAGTGCCTAGTTCACTAGGCTGCTCCCAACCATTACCCTGCAACCTAATGACTTGCTACCAACTTATTCTGCAATCAAACCCAAAAATAAAACCAAACTCTACATCGTTGCAAACTAAATGGAAATTATTGTAGGCTGAAACAATGCTGAAAAAACTTACTGCTAAAAACCCAATCTATGTTACTCAAAAAATTGCTCAAAGTGTTGAGCTTATTCACACTCATACTTATTCTAATTGATCCATCACCTGCTCACTCAAGTGATACGAAATTTCCAATGAAGCCAACAAAGGAGGTGGCCATTCACTAAAAATTTTCTCACATCCTCTGTAAGCAAACAAAATGATGTACATGTAGGAAACTCACAATGAAAACTAAAACCAAGGCTTATGCTCACAAACAAAACAACATTTTCCTTTTCCCATGCTTGCAAAATACTACCCAAGGTGTCTTGAAAATCATGAAAAATTACTTTTATGAATGCAAAAAATTAGTAAAAGGATCTTCAAATGGAGGATCTAACAGGTTATACTTCCTTTGTAGGAAGTCTTCATACCATGGTTTCAAATTTTAATCTGCATCCCTGCTTTCCTCGAGCTTCATCTCAAAACTGTCGGGATAAGGCAGTAAGACTTCCTGTGACCTTTGTGATGAACGTGATGAGACTGGTGATGGACAAGCCAACAATGATGTTTTCTGAACTAAATCTCCATTACCTCTATTTTCAAACTCACAAACAACCAAAGGAGGACCACTCTAATTTCTCATCATGTTGAATATGATCAACATAAGTTTCAGAAGAAGGGTCTTGATAAAAATCAAAAGCATAAGGAGAATTTGTATTCACAATGTTCAAAGGAAAGGAATCAAATTCAGGTATAGGATATTTTCTCATATATAATATACTTTAGAAAGCCTTCTTGACATTCTCAGGAAAAGAGAAGAAATAATTTATAATAAATCATATAATGTCTTGGATGAAATTCCAACTTGAATACCTGATTTTTCCATATTGTATTTTCATGTTTCTTTTGGTAGGGCTCATCCTCCAATGGAGTCTTCAAATCAGGTTCAAAGTTGATTGGAGTTGCCAGGTGAATGATTTAGCCTTTATATGTATCTGATTGTTGTCCACCATCAACAAATCAGATCTAAACTTTGATAATATTTCTTAGGGAATATGAAATTGTTTTCTTCCCCAGTATGGTCGCCAAAAATGTTAGCACTCCTTAGTGTCCCAAGGCTGAGTAAAAAAGCCAAGGAAGTAACCTAAACCAATATTTAGACTTGTTAGCTAGCCCTACCAAATAAAAGAGGGCTCTCTCAAGGATCTCACAACAAATGAAGTGACTAGAGAGGGATTTCAGATGTTAGGCTAGATATTGAGCTCAATAGTGTTTGATTTTATGGTTTTCTAGATGAAGCTCATAGATCTATGAACTAGGCTAAGGTTTCTAATGATCAATTGCATAGATATAACGGGGCAAGGTAGGCATGATCAGTGATAGAAATAGTTTGTCATGGTGATGCAGATATGAAAAGGTAGAGGATCAGAATGATCATGTAACCATGAATTCATTCATCAAGAAGAAAGAATACTTGCATGAATATCTCATCAAAACAGAGTATATAACTTATTAATTTTGTTTAAAACTCATGACATGATCACAAGAAAGCATAGAGATGGTAGGAAAAGAAATATTAGAGAAAACATTGTCACAGAAACATACCACAAGAATCCCAAGATAATAATTGCAACTACTTGCTATATTACTACAAAATGTACACTAGATCCAAGCTATGATTCACAAACATCCAACCTACAATACTGCAAAATCTGAAGTATTTATACAATTATTTACAAAAAAAAATATCTTGAAACAAAATTCAAGATTTATTACAAAAATTATAAAAATATTTCAATACTACTAATAATATCAGTCAGTTGAGTTTCTGGTGTTGTTCTGAGCATTCTGGTGGTAACTGAGGCCTTGAATAGACATTGTTGTTAGTCCTGTTGGCTGATGAACTATGTTGTTGTCCATGTTTTTCTAAATTTTGTTTGAGTGGAGGTGGAATGGATGATTTGTGCTCTATTAAAGGAGGTCGTGATCATTCAATAGGGAAATAACATGAAAATAGCAACAAATCATGACCGAGAGCGCAAAAAAGGAACAAATTTGACTATCTATGGAAGGGTAACGGGAGGATTATTATCCATTGGTGTGGGATTGTTTATTTGGGCCAATTAAATCTGGGCCTTTGATTTGGGCCATTTTATTATCTCAATCACAATTGGGGATGGGGCCTTTTACCATTATTTTTCTTGTTTTGCTGATGGGCTGGACATGAAACTTCAAAAACCGCAATATATAAAATATCTCATCCGCTAGCTTTATCACATCGCAATCAAAGAGGGGCTGACAAAGGAGGCATGTAAGGCTTGTGTCATCCTCGATTGTGATAATGAAATCAGTGGGAAAGGGCTTATCATAATCGACAAGGGGACTTTATCGTAATCGGTGGGGAGTGTTAACCATATACCCAGACCTGAAATGTATTAAAACTTACCATATAGTATCTCAGATCTAGCTAGACTACATGCATATCGCAATCACAATGGTCAGGGGAATGGGCCTTGGTTATTGCAATTTGTGATTATGATTGCGCAATCACAATCGAAAAGGAGACAGGGGATCCGATTTCTGTATACATGGCATTGTGGGGCCCAGATCTCTTATAGCCGAGGAAGAAATAGAAGTGTAAGGCTTTTAGGCAATGTAACATCGTATTAACAAAAGAAACAGGGGTATGAGAGTTGACAACAATAGCGCAAGGATAGAGTTAAAATGGATACGGCTAGAGTTTAAATGGTTTTTGGTTTTTGGTTTAAATGGGTTATAATAAATTAAATAATATGCGATATGGTTAGAGTTAAATGGAAAAGAATGAGAAAATAGAAAAGGGCTAGAGTTTGGAAATATGAAGGGAGAATGAAATTAAGGCTGGAAAAGGGAAAAAGCATAGTCATGGGTGCACGAGACAAGTCAAATTTAATCTGAAATCATTATAATGTGACAAAAAAATTTGTCATCAATATTAAAGAGTACATTGTATCATGGATACTATTCAACACTAACACCTTCGACACATAGCCACGGGTTAGGTAATGAAGATAGGGATTTGGGTGAAGAATATTTATAAGTTGGAGGTAGAGGAGTGTGTCGCTTTGAGCACAAAAGCAGAAAAGGTGCAAAGTTGAGATGTTGGTGAGTTGTTGATCCAAATCTTGGGGAGAGGCCCCCAAGATCTGGAAAAATTGAAATTCTAGAAGAAAAAGAGGATAATGGCCAATAAACAAAACCAGAAAGATTTTTTTTTTTAAATACAAAGAATAACTATAAAAGCTACATTGTGGTGGACAAATTTTCCTTTTACAAAATGTGACTAAATACTTACAGTATTTTTCGGTTACAATACCACCGGTAAACTCCATGGGTGAATGAATACCATGGGTGGATGTCACAATACCATGGGAAAATACCATGGATGAATGAATACCATGGGATGATGTCACTTACAATACCATGGGTGGATAAATACCATGGGTAAATTCCATGGGTGGATTAATAACATGGGTGGAAGAATACCATGGGTTGATTCCATTTTCCATTCGGATCATTCCTTCCTCCTTAAGAACCAATGGTCCCCATTGCGTGAAGTTCCCTCCTGCGAATCCTTTGTTGAATATGAAGAGCCACTAAATAGAAGGGTTTTATGTGGTTAACCCATAACCATGATGAACAAAGGTTCAAGGATAGAGATACCCTATAATGCTTGTGACTAACTATGATAATGACAGTGTGTGGCCTAGCAAATGGACTTTGATGAAGTGTGGATTTGTGGATGACAAATAACGATGATGAATGAAGATCCAAGGATATAGATAACCTGTAATGCTTGTGACCAACTGTGATACTGACAGTGTGTGACCTAGCAAATGGACTTTGATGAAGTTTGGGTTTGTGGATGAAACATAACCATGACAAACGAAGATCTGAGGATAGAGATACCCTATAATGCTTGTGACCAACTGTGATGCTAATAGTGTGCGGCCTAACAAATGGACTTTGATGACAAGGATTTTGTGTGGTTGACCCATAACCATGATGTTGGTTTTTGATGAAGTAGCAGGTGTCTACATAGCCTAGGGTGGGAGGGAATGCCTCCAAATAACCCAAGCTGAATTATGCTATGTTGAAAATGATGAATGTGAAGCAGGTGCCTACTAAAGCGGGGTGGGAGGGCATGTCTCCAAAGGGAACCCACTCCAAATGTTGATCCAAAATTAAAATGGACATAACTCGGTCAATATAACTCAAAATATTTATTATAACCTATTTTTGGAAATAGAAGGGCCATTTTACATCTTCCCATGTGTTGGAAATCCTTACCTGGACACTCTAGAATCTCAGATTCGCACTGCAACTTTTCCATCGTCACAAAAGTTCTAAAAAAATAGCTCATTTTAAATCAGCAATATCTCCCTCATACGGACTCTGATCCAGTCGTTTTTTTGTTTTTTTTGAATTTGGGTATTTTTTAGCAAGAAATATAGATATGTTGTTTGTTTTTTGTAAATTTTGCACCAAAAATTTCAGATCTTATCTGCAAATTCACCGCCCAAAAAAATTCTTGCAAAAAAATTGAAAAAAAGTATTCCCGCTTGGCCCAAGAAAATGCTTTATGGAGGAGGTAGCATATGCCTAAAGTTGTTGAATATTGCTGCAAAATTTGAAACTAAAATATGCATCAAACCCTCATTCCCATGGAATCATAACCTGCTCTAATACCACTGATCCTGATCTTGGGGGAAGACCCCCAAAATCTCAAAGATTGAAATGGATTTTGGGGGAGAGGACCCCTAGATTTGAAAAATTGAAATGCCAGAAGAAAAAGAGGATAATATCCAATATACAAAACCATAAATAATTTTTTATTAAAACGGAGAATAATTGTAAAATCTACATTGTGGCAAACAAATTGTCATTTTACAAAATGCGACTTGTTACTTATAGTATTTTTCGGTTACAATACCACGGGTAAACTCCATGGGTGAATGAATACCATGGGTGGATGTCACAATACCATGGGAAAATACCATGGGCAGATGTAACTTACAATACCGTGGGTGGATACCACTTACAATACCATAAGTAAATTCCATGGGTGGATGAATACCATGGGTTGATTCCATTTTCCATTCAGATCAGTTGTGGTGCAGGTGATTGAGCCACTTGCATCATGGGGCTTTGAAGATATTGCAGCAGATCTCTACTGATCTTCCTAAAGGTATGCTTGAGCAAGTTGATACATGCAAGGGGTGTGCTACGGGAAAATACACCAAGTCTTCCTTTCACGACGGAGATAGGCAAGCAAAGGCTATTCTAGAGCGAGTCCATTCAGATGTGTGTGGACCATTCTCGACAACATCCATGGCCAAACACATGTATTATGTTATATTCGTTGATGACTATTCTAGTAAATGCTAGATATTTTTCATGCAGAAAAAGGATCAAACTTTCACAACGTTTTGTGAGTTTAAAGCATTGGTGGAGAAAGAATCAGGCAAGAAGGTTAAATATCTACATAGTGATAACAGTGGTGAGTATGTCTCAAACAATTTGAAGAACTTATGAGCAGTAGAAGAGATTAAATGGGATTTAATGACACCCCATAACCCTTAGCACAATGGGGTGGTCAAGACAAAGAACAAAATCATAGTAGGGGCAGTGAGGGGGATGTTGCATGATCAGGGCCTACCACTACACTTGTGGGTTGAGGCATGCAAAACAGCAGTTTATGTTTAGAACCATAGCCTACATCAAATACTTGAGATGAAGACACCAGAGGAGGCTTATTCCGCTAAGAGGCCCGATGTTGGTCACTTCAGTATTTTTTGGTCATCGGTATATTTCCATGTGACCAAAGATGCATGGAAGAAGCTTGAGCATACAACAAAGTTGGGGATATTTTTGGGGTACACGGATACACCTCATAACTATCTGGTGTACTTGTCGACTAGTAGGATGATAGTGGTTAGCAGGGATGTCAGATTCGATGAGAAGAAGGCCAGGAAAGTTTCCCTTGAGAGTGAGCTTGAGCTACTTGGGGATGAGAAGCTTTTAGCTCCTAAGGTTGAGGAACCTTAGATTGATGTGGAGCAGCCACATGCAAAGGATCTGGGAGTGGAGAAATCCACTCAGGCAAAGTCTTCCAGAGAGGGATGAAAGTGCACCAAAGAGGATGATAGATTGTTGGATGATGCATGGGAGAATGTGGGAGTAGCCACTTCTCAGTGCAAGTAGAGGAGGTCACCTGAGAGATACACTGGATACATGGATCTTATTGTTAGATGTGTTGTGATAGGACCATCTTCCTTTAAGGAAGAAGTGCAACAACCAGTTTGGGTTGATGCCATGGTGGAGGAGTATCACTCCATAGTTTGTAACAGTGTTTGGGATATGGTCCTGAGACTAGAGGACAAGTCAGTAGTGAGCTCCTATTGGATTTACAAGGTAAATCAAGATGCATATGGTAGTGTGGAGAAGCATAAGGCTAGATTTTTGGCCTGTGGCTTTTCATAGGTAGAATGGATTGACTATGATGAGACCTTTGCTCCTATTGCAAGGTACTCATTAATCATATCTATATTAGCACTATCAACACAGACGGGTTGGAATATACATAAGATGGATGTAAAGACAACCTTCCTTAATGGCATGATTGAGGAAGAGGTGTACATAGAGTAGCCTGAAGGTTTTTAAACCTTTGACCATGAGTTGCTTGTGTGTCGGTTCAAAAGAGCATTGTATGGGCCAAAGCAAGCACCCTGTGCTTGGTACACCAATATAGATAGCTACTTCATTGGGTTAGGTTTCACGAAGAGTGAAGTGGATGAAAACCTGTACCACATAGTGGTCGAAGGTAAATTGTTGACCATTGTACTTTATGTTGATGATCTCATGCTAAGAGGTGATGATCATTTAATCAATCCTTGCAAGGAGGACCTTGAAATAGAGTTTGAGATGGAGGACATGGGGCTCATGCATTACTTTCTTGGCATGGAGGTATGGCATGGAGATGGGGAGTTGTTTGTGTCTCGGGGAAAGTATGCCAATGAGATACTTAGGAGATTCCGCATGGAGAGCAACAAACCCATGGAGACTCCTCTAGCAAGTAACTGGAGGAAGGAGGATGTTACTTCAGGGGAAGTGGTGGAAGCTATTTTTTATAGACATCTTCTAGATTCACTCATGTACTTGGTGAAAACATGACCGGATATGTGCTATGCAGTTAACCAGCTTAGTCAAGCAATGGTTAGGCCTACCAAGCTGTATTGGAAGGCGAAAAAACATGTGTTGAGCTACCTCACTTGCACTTCTCAGTATGGATTATGGCACAAACAGACAAAGAGAGTGAAGCTTCAAGACTTCACCAATGCATATTGGGTAGGGAGTCCATCTAATAGGAAGAGCACATTAGGATGGATCTTCATTATTGGGTCAACGATAGTTTCTTGGGACAACAGGAAACAAAGATCAGTTTCACTCAGTTTGGCAGAGGCAGAGTACATGGTTGCGAGTCATGAAACATGTGTGGCCATCTAGATGAGGAAGATCCTAGTTGGCTTGTTTGGTTAGCATATGGATCCAAATTTGATTTACTGCGATAATCATATTTGTATGAAACTCTCTAAAAATATAGTTTTTCATGATCAGTCCAAGCATATTGATATATGATATCATCATCTCAGAGATTGTGTATTGAGGTGGATTATGTTGTTAGGGTACATTCCCATAGGGGAGAAAGATGCTAAAATTTTGACAACAGCATTGTCAATATGTAAATTTGAGTTTCATAGAGATAGGATCACAGTAGCTGAAAATCCATTTCTTGTTGAGAGGGAGTGTTCAGAAATGACAACAAGAAATTCTAGTTTAATTTTTCCTTGAATTAAACTGAGAATTAAATTCGAATTATATTCTCATAACAACTTGTAAATATTTAATTAAGTTTTATTAACTTAACTAGCTTAGGAATTTTGAGTTGGAAGTCTTTTTGTAGTCATGTATATGTTATCCCTAAGTTTTATGGGTCCAGTATGAGTTTAAATTAAGTTGTAAACTAGATCACTCAGTTTACTGAGTTAAGTTCAGTTAAATTAGTTCTAAATTGTTTTTGGAACTAGTAGAGGACTAACATTTAGTTGGCACACTAATGCATCCACTAGTGCTACTCCAGTTAACTAAATATTCCCTCATGAGAAGCTTATGCATCTTAGTTCAGAGAAAGACCCAGTTGAGACTAGAGTGCAGAAACAATGTACTATCATTGTTATTATTTATTGGAGTGTAAATATCATGCATGCATCAGAGATTGATCCTATGTTTGGATTGCATAGTTTTGGAAGCATGAATTTCCTTTAAATATGGGGTACTCATCCTAGGAATAATGAAAGATATTAGGGGCTTAGAGTAGAGCATAATTGGCTAAGTGTTGGCCAAGAGCTAGCTTGTGAGTTGAGAGAGTTGAGTATACTTGTGCGGAATTTTTCTAGTGAGAACAAGATTTGTAACTTCACTCATATTTCTAATCTGTGCAATACAGATAGCGAGGTTTTGAGCAGTGGCTTTCTCCAGATACATATTGTGTTATGTGCCATTGATTTATCTTCTTCTTGTTAATATTGTTTTCATCGATCTATTGGCTTCCGCTGGTTGAAAGTAGAAGTATATTCTTGTCCTATGCTTTAGTACATTGCATGAGCTTGTGAATATACAAGATTTTCTACAACTACTACCACCTAATCAAGGATGGGAAGTCTTCATTTTATCATGCAAAGTTCAATCTAAGATCTCAGTAGTAAGTGCCAACCAAGCCAGTAATTTGATTAGTTCTAGTGATAAATACGTGTGCCTTTTCTGAAGAGTAGACTTGCTAGGTGATGAATCAAAAAGGCCAAAGTCATCTATGAATGGATGTACTAAAGAGAAAAAAAAAAATATTAGAATATTTTATATGGGCATATAAATGAGTGTTCTAGAAGACTAAAGGGAGAAAATACAAGATGGAAGTGGAGCATGAGATACAATTGTTTCTTGACTCTCCATTACAAAATATTGGGATGCATAGATAATATTATCTAGATGAAAATGAAGTGAAGAAGAAATTGTAGTAGTTGTTGGAGCATGGAGTGACTTGATCAAGAACCTCACCTTCTAGCTCACTATCATCATCATACCTAAGAAGGATTGGACATGGTGGATGTATATCAATTACAGAGCATTCAACAAGACTACAGTCAAGAATCAGAACCCACTACTCAAGATTGAAAATTTGTTATATGAGCTGAAACATGTCAAGTACTTCACCAATTTCAATCTAAAACTGGGATACCACCAACTACATTTTAAAGAATATGAAACCTATAATACCACCCTCAAGACAAGGAAAGGTTTTTATAAATGGTTGATCATGACATTTGTTATATGTAAGGCATGGGATACATTTATGTGACTGATGAATAATGTATTACAACCATATTTAGATTCATTTTTTATATTTTTTTTGGATTATGTATTGATTTAAACCACTACATAAGATAATCACATTTCACATATTATCAAAGTGTGAAATACTCTAAAACATCACCAATTTCTACCTAACCTCAAAAAATGTGGGTTTCTAAGTAATCATTAGTTTAAAGTTGGGGTATGTGATTGGTGGAGGAGAAATTAAGATATATCCTATAAATATGGATGCAATCATAAAATAGAAAATTCTTACTAATTTCAATGAGGTTAGGATACTTGTTTTGGTAACACAATACCTATGAAATTTCATTGCATCCTTTTTAGTAGTTATTGTAGCACTGCATGTTATAAAAAAGATCATAATTCTAGTGGGTAAAGAATGCAAAGTCACTTTTGTGTCATGTCTCTCTATGTTCAAGGGGAGTATAAACCTTAGTTAGCCATTTTTTGTCCTTTTTGACCTTTTGTGTCAACCATCCCTATGTCAGTTCTACTTGGTGAATTAATTTATTCACATCATCTCTTAATGTGTTTCATGTTGAATAATGAGGGATACACAACGGCCCTCTTTCAACATATCTCCTCCTATCATCGTCAACTCATTATCTAGGAGTGGGGGGTCTAGATACCAATAGTACCTTGGATCTTGCAATCCTTAGTGAGAGGTTTCCTCATGATTGATATGATTGATAGTTGGTTTTCCTCATTGATCCTTGACAGACCAATTTCGTCATTATTTTACACTAGCTCATTTATTCATGCTCAAAGGATTGTGCTAGGTACCTTGGGGTCCATTTTCATCATTGAAGGGTCCCCTCATGTCTAATAATGATATACCTTAATGACTAGTGTTACATAGTAATTTGTCACCGTTGATCACCATCCCTGTTACCCTTGTTTTCGTACATTGGAGGACACATTTATGGACCTGTGACTAGGGACATAACCTAAGAACACTTGCATTATGTTCCCCTGAGTATGTACTTCGTGTTCTCTAAAGACACCTTTTGCAAATTATCCCTAAAAAGTGCCCTTTTTCCATTAGTGCGGGTACACAGTGTCTTACCTGCACCAATGACTCAGTTCCTCAAAAGGGGGCGCGTCCATTGGTGCTCTGTCCTAGAGCAACCCCCGCGCCACCTGAATTTGGCAATGATTTTTAGCCAACGCGCACTCATATGTTTTTTCCTCCCTTGTCATGAAGTTCTATGAAGGAAAAATCCTCAAGATAGAGGTCGAAAGTCATTTTTTATCCATGACAACTATGCTGAGTGGCTTTTCAGGGATAATGCCAATCCACAATAGGTGTCCTAGTACAATGTATCTTCCTCCCTTCTC
>APFE031490021.1:12882-26501 GCA_000404065.3 Pinus taeda
TATATTGCATTAGTCAAAAAATATGAGAAGATTACAATGTTTTCACATTCCCAAGCAACCTCTACACTATCTCTATTTATCTCACAACTTCCTAGACAAGCCTTTGCCAACACTAAACCAATTTTCTACTTGCCCAAGTCCCTATTCCCTTGCGTTGTTTCCTTGGGAGTTAACCCCTATTAATTAGGGAAATTCATCAATTGGAATTGTATAATACTCATAGGACTTCATCTGACTACGTGCACTGCCTGTACAATTTGGATGATTATACAACTGGTTGTACACCGCCCTTGAACTCCAATCTCAACTGGGTAACTCTTAGATTTGACATGCATGAGTTATTTATGGTTGAATCATCAATTAATTGGTTGAACACTTGAAGTAGCACCCCACTATCTGACCTCCTACTAGTTCCTCCATCATTTGGAACTATTTTAACTAAATTTAACTCAGTTAGACTGAATTAATTAATTACAACTCAAACTATACTCAACCAGGGCTCCTATAAAGTAGGAGACACTCTACAAGACTCTAGTTAGACCCTCAACTCGAACTAATTGAGGCAACTACAATTTTAACTTATTTAACTTGTACAAGTTGTACAAGTTGTCTTGTCAAATTAAATTATTTAACTTGTACAAGTTGTCTTGTCAAATTAACTTATTTAACTTGTACAATTTGTCTTGTGATGTCGAACTACAATTTTTCTCCTAATTTAATTCAAGGGAAAAATAAATTAGGATTTTTCTTGTTTAATTTTTAACACTCCCTCTAAAAAAAAAAAAGGATTATCAAATATCCCAATCCTGCCTCTATGCAACTTGAATTTTCCTCTTGACAATGTGTTAGGAAAGATGTCTGCATCGTGTTCCTCTGTACGAATGTACTCCAGCAACATGATTCTCCTCTACACATAATCTCGTACATGGTGATACCGGATGTCAATATGCTTGGGATGATCATGAAAAACTAGATACTCAAGGAGTTTAATACAACTCGGATTGTCATAGTAAATCATTGTAGGATGCATCTGCTAACCAAATAATCCAACAAGGATATTCCTCATCCAGATAGCCTCACAAGTTGCTTGACTAGAAGCCATGTACTCTACTTCTGTTGAACTGAGTGCAACTAATCTCTGCTTCCTGATGTACCAAGAAATTTCTACTAGCCCAATACTGAATATTCCCCTTGATGTGCTCTTCCTGTCTGATGGACCCCCTACCCAATCTACTCTATGAAGCCTTGCAACTTCACTCCCTCTATCCATACGTACCAAAGACCAAACCAAGTGGTGCCTCTGAGGTATATAAACACATGTTTGGCTTCCTTCCAATATATTTTGGTTGGCCTAACCATTGCTTTACTAATTTGGTTAACTACAAAACACATGTTTGGTCATGTGTTCACTAAATACATAAGTGAACCCACAAGATGCCTATAAATGGTAGCCTCTACCGCTTCACCTGAAGTAGTATCTTCCTTCCTCCAATTTTCTTCTAGAGGAGTCTCATGGGTTTAATGCTCTCCATGTGGAACTTCTTCAATATCTCGTTGGCATACTTGCCCTGAGAGACAAAGAGTTCCCCATGTCCTTTCCCTAGGTCATTCATCTTGAATTCTCTTACAAGATCTTCTTTACAATATTTGAACAACTTCTCATCACCTGTTAGAATTAACTAATTGACATATAATACTATAATCAATCATTTCTCTTTAACCTCAATATGGTAAAGGTTTGCATCTACTTCACTTTTGGTGAAGGCCAACCTGGTGAAATAGTTTTCAATCCTAGTGTACCAAGCATGGTGTTCTTATTTCAATCCATACAATGATTGGGTGAGTCTGCACACATGCGACTCTCTTTCTACTGGAGAAAAGTCTCTTCATAATCAATTCCCTCCACCTAATAAAACCACTTGGCCACAAATCTAGCCTTGTGTCTCTCGACACTCCCATATGTTTCTTGCTTCACCTTCTAGATCCACTTAAAATCCACCACTGACTTGTCCTCTAGCCTTGGGACAACTTCCCAAGCACTATTCATGATAATGGATTCATACTCCTCTACCATGGCATCAACCCGTAATGGTTGTTGCATTGCTTCCTCAAATGAGGATTGTTTATTCTCTACACTCTCGCTTATCAAAACCATGTAGCCAATGTATCGATTTGGTTAGCTCCTCTTCCTGCGATGTGATGTGGGTGCTCCCACATTCTCTCTAGCATCATGTATCAATCTCTCATCTTCTTTAGTGTGCTTCCTTCCCTATTTCATTGTCTCTACATGAGTGGGTTCTTCCACTCTCTGATCCTCTGCATATGGGTGTTCCACATCATCCTGAGGTTCTTCCTTTGGAGCTAAAATCTCCTCATCTGCATGTAACTGAAACTCCCTCTCAAGGAAACATCTCATGACCTTCTATTAATCTAACTTCACATCTCTAGAAACCATTATCACACACGATAGTTTTGAGTTGTATCAGTGACCCCACAAATATGCCCAACTCAGATCTAAGCTCTAGATTTTTCCTTGCATCCTTGGTAACATGACAGGAAACTAATGAACCAAAGATCCTAAAGTGTGACACATCTAGTTTCTTCCCTGAAAAATCTTCTTTTGGTGTACTCATCCCAAGAATCTGATGAGGACTCCTTTTCTGCACATATAAATTTGTGTTTCATGCTTCCTCCCACAAATGTAATGGTAGGCCCTGATCATGTAACATCACTCGTGCATCTCCCAAAATAATTTTGTTCTTCCTTTCAACAACCCCATTACCAACTCTCATATAATTCCTTCTAATGCACATAAGTTCTTGAATTCATTTGACACATATTCTCCATCATTATCTCTCCTGAGAGCCTTCCCTTTCTTGTTAGTGTCTTTCTCAACAAGTGCTTTAAATTCACATAATTTAGATAATGTTTGATCTTTCTTCTACATGAAGAAAATATAGCACTTACGTGAGAAATCATCTACAAATATCACATAATACCTATGCTTGGCCATGGATGCTGTCAAGAATGGTCCACACACATCTAAGTGAACTCTTTCAAGGATTGCTTGCACTCGATTGTCCTTATCATGAAAGGTGGCTTTGGTGTACTTTCCCAATGTACACCCTTTGCATGTATTTTGTTGCTCTAGTGCACACTTGGGAAGTCCTGTAGAAATATGTTGCATGTTCTTCAAAGCTCCATGGTGCAAATGGACCAATCTTCTATGCCATAATTCACTGTTGTCTCAGCTCTGCACCTTCTCTTCTTTTGTGCTCAAAGTAGCACAATAATCTACATCCAATATGTAGAGGTTCTTCACTCAAACCTTGATCCTCTTCACTTGTCTTGTCGCTATGTGACAAAGGAAAGCCTTTCCTTTTCTAAATATCACATCATAGTCATGATCTTCCAACAAATAACTGAAGATAAATTTTTCTTCAGACTGAAAACATTCATGACATATTTTAATGTGAGAGGAGAACCAGACTCTCTCTGAAAAGTAACATTACCAATGTCATTCACGCTATACCATCGATCATCTCCCATCTCGATGTGCATCTAGAGGCCCTTCTCCTTCAATTCATTGAAAAATTATTTGTTTCCCATCATATGGAATGAGGTTGCACTATCCATATACCACACACCACCCATCGCCGATGTCACCATGCATTCAATGAGAGTGAAATCCAAATCGAATTGTGAAGCAATAGCTTCACCCGCTGCTCCTTCTAAAGGATTCTTTCTAGCCTTCTTGTGCAGAAACTTCATGGCATAGTGTCCTAGCTCATGACAGTGAAACAATTTAATCTTCAACAAGTCCTTCTTCTTTCCACCCTGACTAGAATCCCTTTGGATTTGGATTTCTTCCCTTTCCCTTTCTTTTCCTTACAATCCAAGGCACGATTCTCCTCATCATGCTTGGATGAGGTTCCATCTATGGTGCTCTTCCTTATCTCTTCTTGCTCCAAATCAGACCACAAAATGCTCCCACTTTGGTAGAGTCGCCCTCTGATTTACCGAGTCCTGGTAGTTGTGTCAACTCTTCAACAACTGTAATACCAACTCTCCCAAGTTCATCTCGAAATTGGGTGAAACTACTCAAGTGCTATGGTATTGTGTCACTCTTCTCCATCTTGATCTTCTAAAGCTAATCCTTCAGTGCTAGCTTCCTGTGGTCACTGATGTTATGAAACAAATATATCAAGGCTTGCGAGATTGTGTATGATGTATCCTTCCCATGGATATTTGAGACAATATGATCTCGAACTCCTTCTAGTATGATCCTCCTCACCTTTGCCACACATTTCTTCCACTCTGTCATATCTTGAGCATCAATTGTTGGAGGCTTAGTAATATCATTTTCTATGAACTCCTTCAGCCCGTTTTCTTCCAACACTTCCTCCATCATGTTCTTCCAATAAATATAATTTGAACTACCCTCAAGGGCATATTTGAATCTAAATCCATACAAAAACATCCTGTTTTCTCTTAAGAATGATCCTGTAAATTTGATTTCACCTGCAAAGAAAAAATCATATTCTTCTCTTCTAAAGTGATTTCAACCTCGATACCATGTAGAGATTCCTTGTAGATTCAAACTTATATAATTTGCAAAAAGAAAAGACTTGAATCTACTCTACTCATCAGCAGAAACAATTAATTGATCGAGAAATCATGAAACATACAATAGAAGGAATTCAATCAACACATTACACAATGATTTCCTGGGGAAATCCACAGCTAAAAACCTTTGCTATATGTATATTGCATTATTCAGAAAATATGAGAATATTAGAATGCTTTGCTCAAGCCCGAGCAACCTATGCATTATCTCTATATTTCTCACAGCTTCCTAGACAAACCTTGGCTAATACTTAACCAAAACTTTTCTTTTCCAAGTCCCTGTGTCCTTGCGATGTTTCCTTGGGAATTAACCCCTATTAGTTAGGGAAATTCCTCAATTGGAATTGTGCAATCCTCATAGGCCTTCCTCTGACTAGATGCACCACCTATACAATTTCGATGATTATACAATTGATAGTACAATGCCCTTGAACTCTAATATCAATTGGGTAACTCTCAAATATGACATGCATGAGTTATTTATGGTTGAATCATAAGTTAACCGGTTGAAGACATGAAGCAGCAACCCCCTATCTGACCTCTCACTAGTTCCTCCATCAGTTGGAACTAGTTTGACTGACTTTAACTAATTTATAATGAATTAATTAATTAAAACTCAAAATGAAATCAACCAGGTAAAATTAACTTGAATTAACTGATCCAACTAGGTAAAATCAACTTATTTAACTCATACAATTTGTCTTATGATGTGGAATTACATTTTTTTCTCCTAATTTAATTCAAGGAAAATTAAATCAGGATTGTTGTTGTTGCATTTTCAACAATTGTGACATATATCCACACTATATTTTTTGGTGGCTACGATCTCTTTCTTGATGGAATGGATCTCTTCTTCCTTCATGGCCACATATTTATCATTTCATGTCATGGATCCATAGTATATATTTTTGGTGTCCATGTTTAGTTATTTCTTATACCAAGCATGGGTATGCTTTCCTTAAGGATGATCTATATATGATTGAGATTTGGTTTTTGAGATAGGTCATAAATGGCTACTTGGTTCTTGTCTCCTTCATTGAATTATTTCCTACACCACCATATCATAATTCCTTTTGGCCATCAATTTTTCTTTTGACCTCATATATTAGGGGGCATCTATTATCAACTTGTTTTTCACCCTTAGGGTTTGAAAGCTACCTAGTATTAACTCACATTAGTTAAGGGATGATATTCTACTCTCATATCCATGGATATCCTTACCATTATGATTCTTTACTCCCTCTCCTTGGAAAACAAAATTGCATCACTTCGTAAAAATTATCAACGAGCAGTGAAATTGCTCACATCACTAATTCCCTTTAGCAAGAGAGCGATAATGATGAAATGTTTTAGATTTTGTTATCCTAGTATGATGAATTTGAACTAATATAATATGACTTAGAATGGGGTATATAATTGAATCCTATATACCAATTTCTCTTATCACTGTGTTTGATCCGTAAACTGGCATGGATATTCCACTGGACATTTTGTCGCAACATACTTGAAGAAACTATATTTAAAATATGAAATTCTACACTATTACAATTTTATTAGATTTATGGATTTGTATATTTATTGTTAATAGTGCATGCATGAAAATTTAAAATTATGGACAAAATAGAGAATGAAAAATAAAAGCACGCACACACATTTGACACAATATATGCTTGGGAAACCCTTTCGAGAGACAAACCCAACTTGAAGGTGAGGCCACTTTACTATCTCTGTAAATGGAAATGTAGCTGTGAGTAAAACAAGTATGGCTTGTGGCACATGGGCTGCTATAGTGCACAAATCCTCTCTCTGTGCTCTACCTCATATCCCTCTAAGTTATTTTTTCTTGGATATGGAACAAATGCACTCAAAATAATGGAATCCATTTTCCTCCTAGTGGCCTCATTATAACACAACCTGATAGCCTACTAGTGGTTAGGTTTGACTACCTCAACTCTTAAACAGAGTTATAATACAAATTCTTTTAGAGTCTTCTACATCATAATCATGTGGCTAGCCCCATTTTCATGAATAATGGGGGATGATGTGGCATCCTCTCAAATTATGGTGGTGAAAATAGGAAGGTCAACTTCTGAGTGGCATAACTTTCACATACAGACTCTGATTGATGCAATTATTAAGTAGTTGAAAAGGTCTCTATGTGTAGAATAGGGACAAAATATGTAATACTAAAGTGACAAATTTTACCCCCAAAAAAAATCATTTGATGCCTAAAAATGCTCTTAGAATGTTTCAGACCCCATTTTTCCAAACTTGGCCTCGTCAGTAAAAATTATATCTAAATTGGATCAGTGTCCAAATTCATCTTCCCAAATCTATGATAACCATAAATAGTTAGGCCTTATAAGGGGAAGATATAGGGACAAAAGACACAGAGAACACCCTTATGCTAGTGATTTTCCCAAGAAAACTTCCATGAATTGGTGTGGTAAGTCCAACCATAACTAGTGATTCAAGGAGGATGAAGAGCCAAGGTGATGAGTAAGGAACTACCTTACACTAAGGTACCACCATTTTTTTATTATAAATTCTATGATGTGTTCACCCTAAATCTTATTATTATAGGATTGTATATGAACATTATCTTATGTTTATGATTAGATAAACCTTTATGCAATAAAATATCTTCATTAGAGAAAGAATTTATTCTTTATTTTGTTTATATGTGTGTAGGTTATAGGGATTAGTAGTAGAAGCAAGGTCACTAGAGTTCGAATAGGGTCTACAATGGTTAATCTAGTCAAAACAACATCCACAAATGAAGGAGAAGGTATGTCATCTAGTTGTATTGAATATGAAGAGATATATGTAGATCTAGAGGCAATTAAGAGATATGAAGAGATATATGAAAGTCCCCTTCTATGGTAATGGGAAACATATGAAGAGATCATTTTAAATTATATCTAGAGGCATTATCTATGGAGCAACAATTCCTTTAGAAATTTTCATGCAAAAAGTTGTGAAGGTATATGTAAGCCATTTTTTCATATTTGGTTGTTCAATTTATATTCATTTACCTATAGAAAATATGATGAATCACTCCAACAATAAGGGATTATTTGTGGGTTTTAATGATAATTCAAAATCCTACAATATCTATATTCTAGTGCAGAGGAAGATAGTAGTGAGCAGGGATGTAAATTTTGAGGAAGAGTTTGCATCTAATAAGTCACATGATTTCATTCTAGCGATAGAAGACAAGGATATTAAGTTCTGAAGGTTGGGTTAAAGTTATGAAAAGCACCAATGGTAGGATTCTCTTATTGTAATATGGGAGTGTCCTTTTATGGCAATGGGCCCCTGGTCAATTCAAAATATATTTTTTCTATTGTTGGTTAAGGGATGTTGGGTACCTTAATGGTAAATATTTTTCCGTTAGTTTTCTTCTTCTAAACATCCCTTGAGTTTTATATTGTTACCTATGTATTTTGTTTTAGAATCCTTTTGATGTTAATTTATAGTTGCTTTTAGAATAATGATTTCAACTTCTCCATTAATTACCTCTACATACTATTGTTCAATATTAAATTCTATAATTGTTCGCTTGGGGTAGATCCGTTGGCCATGGCCATGGAAATGAAGTCTCACTGAATCGGAAAGTTTTGGGTTCAAATATTGTGCTATCCCCCCCGATCGAGGTGAGAAGTCGAACATGATGAAGATGTAGTCCTACCAATATTACAAAAAAAAATATTAAATTCTATAACTTGTTTTATTTTTTAGGCTTTCTCTTTGGTAAGCTTCCCTTTCCACCATCATCTGTTGAGAGGATTTGTTAAGCTACCTTCTCTAGATTATTTAGTTGGGGCTCCTTGAATTTTAGTTGGTCAACTCCAATGAGGGAATCCAAATGATCCCTAGTCAACTACTAGTTGCTAAACTCTTCCTATTTTTTGTTTGTTATTTATTTTCACCCAAATATATACTTCATAGTGATTTTGTGGTTAACCTTCCTTATACTATAAATGGTATTGTGTATATAAATAATGCATTCTCCTCTTCTACTTTTCCATTTTATGGTGGCATGAATATCTCTAAGTTAATCTACCTAATTAGTCCTAAAATTACTACCTTGATACTTCTAAAATGATTCCTTAACTATTTGGTAATAGTCAAGTTCATTTGGTTCCTCTCTTTCCCCTTGTATATAACAAACCTTACTGAAATCCAAACCTAGTTGAGTATGCATTTTTGGTGGTAATCGTCTTCTAATATTTTGGGAACCCTCCACTTATGATGGGTCAACCTTAGGGTTTTAACCATTCTTGAAAAGTGTATTTTGGGCTAAGACCTTTGGTCTTTCCCTTCTATCTTGTAATGGAATACTTGAAATTCCACATGATAGGTGTATTTAGTAGACTCACAAATTAGCATAACTTGTGATATGGTGACCCATATTAATAGACATGGGTACCTAAACTATTTTCTTGAGATATTCCTCATAACTAACTCTAAGGATGTCATAAATATTCTCTTCCCAATTATAAACCTTTCCTTATTCAAATTGCCTCCCAATATCTTCCAACATGTGTAACTTGTCATATTGCTAGTGTTATAGCACCATTTACCACCCTTGGTAGATTTGATGCTCTATGATATGGCATAGAGAAACCCTTCCCTGCCAGACTTGGTACAAATTCTAAAAAACAATGTTTTAAATCCCAAATGTGATTTTGTCTTGTATAAAGCACGTGTACATGTGGGTTACTCTATACCCAACCCACACATATGTGTTAAACATTAAAAAATATATAATATCCCTTAATTATAGTGCATTTTATGGGTTTGAACTATTACCCACCTACTATGGCCCATGGCCCAACTGTTTCCTAACTGAACAAAAATAATAATAATAATAATTTGGAGAAGTATAAATAAACCTTCATGGGAATGCCTAAGGGAGGAGAATGTTGGCATTATGATACAGGTGTTATCCTTGATGGAAACTCACTCAGATGACAGATCATAGTGTAGCAGGTCAATAGCAAAGAATTAATGATCATACTACAAAGAATGAATAAAGAGAGGTATACACAGGTTCACCTTGACAAAGGAGTGTATACACGTGGGCTAACAGACCAAAAGGAGCGTATAACATACATACGCACTTTCACAGAAGGAAAAGCACGTACATCTTGGAAAACTAAGTTTTGATCCAAAGTATTTGGTTCATGTATTTTGATCCATGGTATTGGTCCAAGGTATCTGGTCCAAGGTATTGCCCCTAGGTATTTGGTCCGAGGTATTGGTCCTAAGTGGTTTTGGTCCATGGTATTGAAAAAAGCCCAAAACTATAAAAGGAGGAGAAGATCATTAGGCCAAGTGTGCAAGGAATATCTAATGAAGTGTAAGATCTAGTATGCAGGTTATGGGTTTGTAATGCTTTGCTTGATCTGAATTAAGGATGCACCTATGTGGATGATCATGGATGATGGATCGGGATCCTAAGGCTTGGAATGTATTATCATTATGTGGCTTGATCATGGATAATCTAGATCTGAATACTGACGTATGTTTTATTCTACAAATGTTATGATCTGGGTATGATTGAATTCTGAAATAGCTGTGAAGTTGTTAAATTAGTATTTGCAGATTTGTACATGGGTTTGCTTTGGTAAAAGCTCATATATACGCTGATTTGGCTCATCAGAGTAGCGTATACATTATGAAATATGATATTTGAATTCGCAATTGGTTCTAGTGGTTGTTGCATAGTTCTCGGTTCTGCTCTATGTTCTGGTGACTGTGTTTTGATGATAGGCTTCAGTGATTTAATTGTTGCGTGATTTAGGGATTGATGATTAAGTATTTAATGATTGGTTAATGCAATGGTTGTATTGTAGTGGTGATTGATTTTGAGCTTCAATGTTGTTGATGGGCCTAGTATGAAAATTGGATGAAATGTGGCCTTCAGATTATGGTGTTGTGTTCCAGAAGTATCCAATATGAAAATTTATGAAACGTGGTCCCTGGAGGAAGAATGAAGGTCGTAGCATTTTGTAGGCCGGTGCCTACATACTGCTAAACATATCAGCTAGTACAATGCCAGGGAGTTGGAGCTCTGTTCCAGTAGTAGCTGGAAAACAAGTGAAGGTTGGAGCCTTCAGTAGGGCAGTGCCTACGTATTGGTAAACATATCGGCCAGTACAAGAGCCGGGGGGTTGGAGCTCCCTTCTAGTAGTAGCTAGAAAACGAGCGAATGTTGGATCCTTTAGTAGGCCGGTGCCTACGTACTAGTAAACAGATCAACTAATACAAGATATAAGGGGTTGTAGCTCCCTTCCAGTAGAAGCTAGAGAACGAGAGAAGGTTGTAGCCTTTTGCAGGTGGGTTCCTACGTATTGGTATGAGGCTGCATCAATACAAGATTGTAAATAGGTTTTTCTTATATTAAAAGAAGACAACAGCATGTGCTTTTTGTCATGCATTGGGTTTCCACCTTAAATCTTGGTGTTCATGTGTGTTTCTTATGTGTGATGGTTTGTTCTGTTTTTACTGCACCTGGTTACTTTTTATATCATTAATGAAGTTTTGATGCACTGATTAAAGATCAACATATGATGAATTAACTGAATCATAAGTTTGTTGGATAAACTCTAGTTGCCTTAAACACAGTTGTGTGTACATGCGAGTTCCCTTAATTGAAGTAGCATATATAAGTCTGATTATGGAAATGAAAAGTTATTGACTTACCAATACTGATTCACCCCCCCCTCCCCATAGTATTATTTACAACAATTGGTATCAAAGTAGGTCCTTTAATAGAAGCTTGATCGCTTGAAGCAGATCCATAGAAACAATGGGAAAGAAGATAAAGAAGAAAGCACCTCAGAAGAAGAACAAATCTCAAAGGAACGGTGACAATAGGAGAGACAATGGACCATTAGATGGAAGCAAGGATTTAGATTCCAAATCACCTCAAGATGAACATGCAAATGAAGCATCAGAAAAAATCATAGATCAACAAGATTTATTTAACAAGGAGTGTGCCCTCAAAGAAGAAGTTACCAGATTAAAAGCTTAGCTGGAGTGTGCCTTCAAAGTATGTCAAATGTTGTGGGATGAAGTGATATCATTAAAAAATAAGTAGAATGAAGAACTACCTCAAGTAGATAAAGAACAAGAAAATGAGATTCTCAAATTAAGGCAACAAGTGGAAGAAGGAAGAAAGGCTGAAGAAATATTTAATAAGAAACATTTGGAAAAGGAAGAACAACATCAGGTTGAGGTAAATATCTTAAAAAGTAAATTAGAAGAAAAAGATAAACTGTTACGACTTCAAGACAGTACTAAGATTTTGGATGATGTTCTTAGTAGTCAAAGATCTCCTACTATCAAAACTGGTCTTGGTTTCTATAAATCTGTTGAAGGTGAATCTAGCTCATAGGGTGAGGCAAGGAACTCTAATGAAAAACCTAAAATGCTAAACAAGGAGATAAGAGGTCAGCCCCATCAACAACCAAGGAAAGAAATCCTTCAAAGAAAATATTTTACTCCAAACTACGGAAGTGATAGTCGGTATTTTCTCAGATGAATAATATTGAGTATTATGTATGTCATAATCTTGGACATGTTGCAGTGAGATGCAAAACTAGAATGGTTCAAGACTGTCGCACAGAAAGATCATCACATTCCAGGTACTCTAAGGGATATTGTTTTTCTTGCAATATGTTTGGTCACAAAGCCATTGAATGCTACAGAAGGAATATGAAACATGTAAGATGTTATGCATGTAATAAGTTTGGACATATAGCAAAGGAATGCAAGAACAAAGTACGAGCACCATACCAAAAGGAGAAAACGTCATCACACTCGAAGATATGGAAGAAGAAGGAAGTACAGTCAGAAAGATGTGGCATAGAGAGTATATAGACATGACAGACTCAGAGGGAGCTGAAAGTGTGAAACTTCAGTGTTCTGAATATCATATGCAAGTTTCATGAAGACAAGTCGTGTATATACATGAGTTCAAATCTACACAGTCGTGTATATGTTAATTTGAGGAAAAGTAGTAGGACAAACTCAGGAAAAGGGGTTTGATATGGTTCATTCAATTATCTAATCTATTTGATGATGGTTACAATCTGTTGATGATGTGTGGAAATGTGTTGGTACTCATAAGATTTTATTTTAGAAGTGCTTTTGATCCTGACAAGTTAACTTTATGTATATCTGATTGATGATGATGCCTTGATACTTCTTTATGATATATGCATGATCAGATCTGACAGTGAACAGATGGAACAGGTTCAGGGGGAGCATATGCTTCAAATAATGCATTGTTAGCCTTATGGTTAGAAGTCTTTGGTGATGATGCTTATGTGGCTAAATGATACATCTTGCTATCTCAGATGATACTTGGGGTCACATTGTTGGTATTCATATCAGATTCATGGATGATCACTTAAGTGGCATAATATTGTTGGTTGGCCAAGAGAATGGTATTACAAGTTACAGGTCTGGATGCTATTGACAAATCCTTATGGTGCAGATCATATATGGTGTATGATAGTTGCTCATGACTATCATGGTCTTGTTTAGATTGTTGGTCTTTGTTATAAAAGTCATGTATATCATTTGATCTAAAGGTCATGCAAAGACCTAATTTGTAACCCCACTTTGCATGGGAAAGATGATGTAATAATTTCTATTTCAGTCATGTATAAACATATAGTGTATCCCCACTTGGTTGGGAGATTGATGTATGTATGAGTCATTGGTCATAAGAAGGCAATACTCACTTAGCTAATTTGTAGAGTCATGTTATTCTTTTGAAAAATATTTTTGGAGACTCTACATGTGCTTAGGCGGAGCATGGATGGATTGGTACATCTTAACATGTACAAAGGGGGAGCTCAATCAGATATTTCAGCATGTACTCAGGGGGAGTATGGACTGCATCAAAGGGAGAGAATATCTTGGTCCACCATTTGCCCTTGATGTCAAAGGGGGTGAGTGTCTTGGTGTTGTTTTTG
>APFE031490024.1:0-12422 GCA_000404065.3 Pinus taeda
CATATGGAACTTTAGACATATGAGCCATTTCTTCCTAAGTCTTGGGACATGCCTCCTTACTTAATTTGAAATGGCTAGCAAAAGGTATACTAACTAGTTTTGCATTCTGCATATTAAACCTTTTTGACACCTTTTTTATGTACTCACTTTGAGATACTGTTAATTGGTGATTCTTTCTATCTCTAGTTATTCTCATACCAAGGATTCTTTTTGCAGCACCCAAATCCTTCATTGCAAATGAATTTGCCAATTTCCTTTTGAGCACATTTATTTCCTGAATGTTAGAACCTACAACAAGCATGTCATCTACATACAATAACAATATAATATAGCTACCATCATTTTGCCTTTTTAGATAAACACAATGATCAAAGTGACACCTATTATAACCTTGTTCAGACATAAACCTGTCAAATTTTAGATACCCACTGCCTTGGAGCTTGTTTTAAGCCATACAAGCTCTTTTTCAACCTGCACACTATTTTCTCCTTCCTTTTTGCCTCATATCCTTGTGGCTATTGCATATATATCTCTTCCTCCAAATCCCCATGGAGAAAGGTTGTCTTTACATCTAACTGCCCAAGATGCAAATCTTTAGTTGCTACTAGACTTAGAATAGTTTTGATTGAAGTCATTTTCACAACAGGAGAAAATATTTCATCAAAATCAATACCTTTCTTCTGTGCAAACCCCTTCACCACAAGTCTAGCTTTGTACCTCTATTTTCCTCCAGCTTCTTCTTCAACTTGTAAACCCATTTATTCTGCAATGCTGTTTTACCTGCAGGCAACCTAACTAAGTCCCAATTCTAGTTATGTGCTAAGGAGTCCATCTCTTCTTTCATAGCTTTCTCCCACTTCTTCCTGGTTTCTACCTGCACTACTTCTTCATAACATTCTGGTTCACCAGAATCAGTCAACAATGCATAATATAATGAAGGAGAGTATCTTTCAGGGGGTCTACTTATCCTGGTAGATCTTCTAACACCACTTTCAGGGGTTTGAGGTGCTTGCTGCTATTGTGGTTTTTGTTCTAGCTGTTGATCATTATGACTTTTAGGCACCATCACTTTTCCTCTGATATCGTCAAGCACTATGTATTCTCTGTTTTCTTTTTCCTGTTTCTTTTTCTGCAACTGATTCTTATACAAGAACTTTTCATTGAATATTACATCTCTGCTCCTAATGATTTTGTGATTTTCATAATCATATAAGTGATAACCCAAATCATTAACACCATATCCAATAAAGGTACATTTCTTTGATTTTGCCTCAAGATTTGTTCTATTTTCTTTATTAATGTGGACAAAGGCTTCACAACCAAAAGTCTTTAAAAATGAGTAGTTTACCTTTTTACCTGTCCATGCCTCCTCTGGAATACCACAATCCAAGGAACTTGAAGGCCATCTATTTATTAGATAAACAACAGTGTCTACAACATCTACCCAAAATTGTAAAGGCAATCTTGCATGCAATCTCATGCACCTTGCACCCTCCATGATTGTCCTATTCATCCTTTCTAACACAGCATTTTCTTGTGGTGTTCCTGGAACTGTCTTCTCTCTGTGAATTCCATTCTCTGAACAGTACCTATCAAACTCTTTGTTGCAATATTCACCTCCATTATCTGATATGAGACACTTCAACCTTTTCCCTGTCTCATTTTCAACCAAAGCTTTCCATTTCTTGAAAGTATCAAATACATCAAATTTATTTTGAATACAATAAATCCAGGTTTTTCTGGTTGCATCATCAATAAAAGTAACATAATAACGAGAGCCACCAAGAGATGATAGCTGAGTAGGTCCCCATACATCTGTATGCACAAGCTATAATTTTTCTCTCTTCTTTTCTTTCCCAACTCTAAGGAATTTGACTCTCTTCTGTTTTCCATAAACACAATTCTCATAGAATTTTAAATCAACATGCTTCAAACCTTGCAACAAATTTCTTGAGTGAAGAATCTGCATCCCCTTCTCATTCATGTTCCCGAGCCTATGATGCCACAATGTTGTATCTTCTCCTGTAGAGTTTAAAGCATTAACAGAATTAGAAATTCCATTGCATAAATACAATGTACCAACCTTTTCTCCTTTCGCTATTATCAGGGATCCTTTAGTGACCTTCCAGGTTTTATCTGTGAAATTACTTTAGCAACCTTCACCTCCCAACTGCCTTGTTGAAATCAGATTTTTCTTTAGATCTAGAACATGCCTTACATTCTTCAATAGCCACTGATTTCCATTTTGTTGTTTTATGAAAACTGTACCCATTCCAACAATTTTACAGGGTTTATCATCACCCAATTGAACTTGTCCAAAATCTCCTTGAACATAATCATGAAAATGTTTCTCATCAGGTGTGGCATGGAATGAGGCCCCTGAATCTACCACCCAGGCATCAATAATATTTTCTAATGAAATAATCAAAGCAACTTGCAACACATCACTTGTTACATTCGCTTCATGATTAGCTTCTTGCTGCACGTCTCCTTCTTTTCCCTTCTGAGACTTGCAGTCTTTCTTCAGGTGTCCTTTCTTCCCGCATTTCCAGCACACTATCCCCGATCTAGACTTGGATCTACCTTTTCTTGACTTACTACGATATCATGGGCTCTTTCCTCTTTCCATTTTTCTTCCCCTAGTATCTCCAGTCATAGCATTACCTGATGTCTCACCGGAGCTTTTCCGTCGCATTTCCTTGCTAAGTATTTCACTGACAACATCATCAAACTTTAAAGTATTAGATCCAGAGATAGAGTTATTAATGGCCATAACTAAACCGTTCCAACTTTCTGGCAACGAGCATAGAAATAACAGAGCCCTAACTTCATCATCAAAATTTACCCCTACAGAACTTAACTGACTTGTAATTGTATTAAAATCATTTAAATGGTCCGCAACAGATCCACCTTTTGACATCTTCATATTAAATAAACGCTTCATAAGAAATACCTTATTTGAGGCCAAGGGTTTTTCATATAGTTTGGCCAATGTCGACATTAAACCCTGTGTTGTCGTTTCCTTTGAAATATTAAATGCTACTGACGCCGCTAGGCACAGCCGTATTGTTCCAAGTGCCTTTCTATCGAGAATATCCCATTCTGTGTCTGTCATACTTGTCAGCTTCTTTGTCTTTCCACAAAATGGTAGGTACAGATCTCTCTGATATAGATAATCTTCCATCTGCATCTTCCACATATGGTAGTTTCGGCCGTTGAATTTTTCTACCCTAAACCTACCATCTTTCGCCATTGCTCCCACTTGAACCAGGAACCCTTCTCTCTTGCGAGTTATCAGCCAAATAAACCTGGCTCTAACACCAGTTTTTAGAAAATTATATATTACGGAGCAATGGAACACAAAATATTGCAGAAATATAAACACAGAAAACACATAAAACAAGAGAGACACAGATATACGTGGTTCACCTAGTTTGGGCTACATCCACAGAGAAACATCAAGTCCTTCTTTTATTATATTATCTAGAAAGCTGAAGAGATACAACCTACAAGAAATCCACTATAACACCCTCTTCACTCTCAATATCCTCTCTCTTCCTCACTCAGAATACAGATATACATCGACGTAATACAATTCCCTCATATATATAGTGAGGGGTTGCCTTCTAGGGCAAAAAAACCTAAATTAAACATAACTTCTACATCAGATCATCCGCCTAATTAACGGCCCAGATTGACTAGAAATTACTAGACTTTTACAAGGCAATTTTACATCTATTTTTAGCTTCGGGGGTGCTTCCCTCGAACCCCCGTCGGGGGACCGCTAGCCCCCGGACCCCTATAGGGGGGACAAGTCCCCTCTGCGTGGAGAGGTGTACAGTCTTCTTAGGGTATACATCCAACTGAAACCTTTGAATACAGAAGATAATTAGGCTCCACACCCAACACCTACCACTTTCTAGAGAGCAGTCTTGAGTATTTTCGCCGAATTAGTACATGATGTGGTGGAAATTTATATGGACGATTTTACACCTTATGGTTGTGATTTCCAAGAAGCCCTGACTAACTAGGTAAAGTATTGCACAAATGCATTGAAATGAACCTATCCATCAGTCCGAAAAAATGTGAATTCCTAATGACTGAAGGGACTGTGCTAGGTTATTCAATATCTCAGTAAGGACTATAGGTGGACCCGAACAAAATAGCAATCATCCAAAGGATCCCACCTCCGCAAAAGTAGAAAAATGTCATAAGTTTCTTGGGGTTAGCCGGATACTACTAAAGGTTCATAAAGGACTTCAACAAGTTGGCCTCTCCCTTATTTGGGTCATTGGCCAAAGATTCTGAGTTTATATGGTCAAAAAGTTGTCAAGAGGCCTTAGACATTCTAATGGGTAAGTTAACCACTACACCAATTCTTCGAGGCCCAAACTGTGCCCTCCCTTTTCATATTCATGCTGATGCCTCACACAAATACATAGCAACAACCTTAGGTCAGGTAGAGGAGAAGCTGTCCTATGCCACCTATTTTATTAGTAAGAACTTGTCAAAGGCTGAGCTAAATTATACAGTGACCGAAAATGAACTTCTGGCTGTTGTGCATTCATTAAAAAAATTTAGGCATTACATTTCAGGTTATCAAACATTTGTGCATACTGGCCATGTTGCAATCAAATGTTTAATGAACAAGCCAAATTTGAATGCTCGAATTATAAGGTGGTTTCTTTTATTACAACAGTTTGATCTAACCATTGTTGATAAGCCTGGCAAAGAAAATGTTGTTGTAGATTTTCGTCTAGGGTGAATCTGCCTATAGGTGAAGAAGGAATGGTGGATGACCAGTTACCAGGCGAGCACTTGTTTGATATTTCAGTTCTCTCTCCATGGTTTGCTGATATAGAAAACTATTTGGTATCAACACAATTCCCAGCAAACTTTTCCTCCAAAGAAAAGAGAAAGATAGTTAGGAGAAGCACCCCCTTCACCTAGATTAGGGGCAATCTTTTCAAACTTGGCCCAGATCAAATCTTGACAAGGTGTGTAAGGGAAGAGGAAGTTTTTGACATCCTTCTGACCTGTCATGATGGGCCTTGTAAAGGTCACTTTGCAGCAAAGAGGACAACATTCAAAGTGTTACAAGCAGGCTATAATTGGCCCACTCTTCATCAAGATGTGAAAAAGTGCATTAGTTAGTGTGATTGGTGCCAGAGGATGGGAAAGTCTACTCCAAGAGATGAAATGCCCCTACAGCCTCAAGTGACTTTCGAGCCATTTGACAAGTGGGGCACAGACTTCATTGGGCCTATTAACCCGCCTTCAAAGAAAAATAGTACATTATTGTTTGCACTAATTATTTGAATAAGTGGGCTGAAACCAAGGCAATTAAGGTAGAAACAGAAGAGAAGGTGGTTGAGTTCCTAAGGGAGAATGTATTCTACAAATTTGGGTACCCTAGAGAGCTAGTCACAGACCAAGGTAACCAGTTTACCTCCAAAATGATTGAAGAATTGCTCAACCATCAAAAAATCAAGCATAGGACCTCCACTCCCTATCATCCACAAGCTAATGGGCAAGTGGAGGTGACCAATAGGGCACTAGGAAGCATCTTAACCAAGGTAGTGAGCAGCAACTGAAAGGATTGGGTAGAAAGACTAGTTGACGCCACCTGGGCCTATAATACAACATGGAAGACCACCATTAGATTTACACCCTATGAGTTGGTCTATGGGAAAAAGGCTTTGTTGTCCATTGAGTTTGAATATAACACATTAAGTATGATAGCCCAACTAGATTTGGATCTCAGTCATGCACAAAAAGAAATATTCTTCCAATTGAATGGCTTGGATGAATTCAGAATGCAGGTCCTCCTACATACAAAGATATTTCAACTTTAGAGGAAGACCTGGCATGATAAAAATATTAAGGAGAAGTAATTTCAAGAGGGTGATTGGGCATTATTATATGATTCTAGGTATAAAGACTTCAAGGGCAAGCTAAGGACAAGATGGCTTAGACCTTGTGTGGTGGAGAGATGCCATGATAATGGTTCAGTGAAA
This sequence comes from Pinus taeda, assembly GCA_000404065.3. Classification (NCBI taxonomy): domain Eukaryota; kingdom Viridiplantae; phylum Streptophyta; class Pinopsida; order Pinales; family Pinaceae; genus Pinus; species Pinus taeda. The sequence goes on from APFE031490024.1 coordinate 6,018, forward strand.
ATCAGAACTATAGATGAGGAAGCCATTCCATTGCTTGTTAATGGACACCAATTCAAAGCAAGAGTTCATTTAAAATATCAATAAAATAGTGATGATGGTGGAGCAAGTTCAAGTTCCTCCCGCATCAGGTCACTAAAAAAAAGGAATAAGGACTCAGGTGAAAACCTCCATGAGGCACCAAAGTCCCATCTTTGGGTTGAAAAAATCGTGAGGTGGCCCAAGGATGAGAAAAAATAGAAAGAAGAATAAGAAGATACCTGGGTGAAAACCTTCCTTGAGGCTACCAGGGCAAACAACTAGGGTGAAAACCTCTCTCAGGCAGCCTAGGTGTTTTTCAAAAAAAAAAAAAAGAGATAAAAAGATGTAATTGTTATTTGCAAGTGGGCGAGAAAGACAGACAAGGAGAAAAAAGAGGATCCAAAGGGAACCCTGCCTCACACATATCCATCTCCTCCACTCCTTACCATGCATCACTCCATCATTTCTATCGTTTTCCACTCCACTGCTTCAATTTAGGCGAAGACTGTGTTTTCCACAGGATCCCCTATATTCCTACATGATCCCTTGAAAACCTACAGGATGATCCTGTAGGAATTACAGCGGCCCGAAAAGCCTACAGGAAGAAATCCAAGGGTGAATGGTAGGGTTGGTGGGTCCATAAAATTCATCCTAGAGATGATCTAACACCTCACCTTGTCCATTATCATCATCCCTGCAATCACCATCCAAAACAAAAAGAGATCAGTTTATGCTAGTTATGAAAAAAAGGAAAAGCAGAGGAGAGTAAGAGCATTACCTTAATGTCCCTTACTCCACACACACTCCTACTCCCTCTGCGGATTCATTGCACCATCCTCACAACCCCAGCCAACAACATGATTAAGAAATTCTAAGGGAGAAGAAGCTACAGGACACCTCGTAGGAAATCTTGTAGCAGCCTATCCCACAAAATGTCAATCATCAACTACAGGTCTTCACTAGGATGATCCAAGAGCTCCAAAACGATAGCAACATCATATCTTCAGTCACAGACACATGCAAAAGCCAAGAAACCATCAGAAGACAACAAGAGGAGAAAGAAGAATGGTCATGCAGCAAATAAACAACGTAACACCTCTGATCTTCAACAACTACAGCATGGCATCGAGACCACAGGTAAGTATCTCGCTTACTCACTCATATGCATCATTTGATCAAAAGTTGTAAGGGTTATGAGATAGTTGGTTTATAAGTGAAAAGGTGACCAGTTAACTTGGCCACCTTCGTTCAGTCATCACATGAAAAACCAGGTGTCCTCTTACACGTGGCTGCACTCAACTCAAAGACAGAGGAGGAGTAGGACAAGAGGTGGTTAACTATGGATCTACAAGGTGGGAGCTGATTACGAGGAGAGGAAATGATGAGGCGGTAGTGGGGACCAACGATCCAAAAATGGCAACGTACTTCTGCTGCTGACAAACCACCTCACCCTGAAATATCATAAAGGGAAATAAAACATCGTTTGCATGCATTCATGCATTCCACCTCCTCTAAACTCTCTCACTCAAGTCACTCTCATAACCCTAGCCACCCACCAGAAGCAAGGATCCATTTTTCTACAAGAGAATTTATACAGGAGCATGCACAGGAATTCCTACAGGAATAGTGTACATGATACAGTCTACGGGAGCAATCTACAGGATACACAAATGCAGTCTATAGGATACGCGGAGAAGAGTTCAAGAGGGGATATCATGGGAATTGTCCATTGCGACTATTCTAAGGAGGTAGGATCTAAAAATCCATCCTCATTTACAAGCAAATGAACTAAAAATGCTCTAAAATCTAGTGGAGTTAGCAACTGTAGGAGGTAAATTACATACACAGTAAACACTGTTTTCCTCCTGAATTTAAAAAGTTTGTGTCAAACCTCTCATTTTCTCCTCAAGCCTCACAAGAAAGATGACAGGAGGATTTAATAGGAGAGAACCCACAAACACTATGAGGATACAAAAACACCCCCATGTGCTTGAAATATTTACAAGACACAAATAGATGGGGTTTAACAAAAGATTCACAGGGTATGATGATGAGGTGGCTCAAGAATTTGCTCATTCCCTCACCCCACACAGTAGAATCCATGCTACTGTTATAGTTAAAGGGCCCACTATAGATATCACCCCAGAGCTCATCAGTAGGGCCACAACACTTCCCATACAAATTCCATGGAGAAAAGAAGACAAAGCAGACAGTCGGGTGGAAAAAAGGAAATTCTTTTTAGAAGGTGAAGAACCCACAAAAGATAAAAATGGAGTGAGGGACAATCTGCCATACCCATGAAGTGAGGTAGGCTACCAACTCATCAAATATATCTCATGTGAGGGTAGATACAATTTTTTTTATGGCTACCACTTTAGGATCCTTGAAGAATTAAGATTTTGGGTAGAGACACCAGTTCACCAAAGACTCAGCATACCCTATTTCTTGATGCAATCACTCATAGACTCTAGCAACAAAGTAAAGGAAGGGAATTACCAACAATTGGCTCACCATGGCTTGATCAGGATCCTCATTGAGGATGCACTCCAAAACCTCAGGATCCCTATAACATGGTCAGTCTTCAGAGACTTGCCAGCAGAGGATGACATCAAAACCCTCACCTATGATGTTAGTCCTTCTGTCAATGAGGAGGAGGCAAAACAAGAAGAAGAAGATACAATGCTAGATGGGGATGAGATGGATGAAGAAGAAAATAATACAGAGGAACATGATGAAGCAGAAGAAGAAGAGGGAGAAGAGAAGGAGGATGATGCTGAAACAGAGGAGGAAAATAAGGAAGAAACTGATGGAAATGAGGAAGAACAACAAGAGGAAGAAGATAAGAAAAACAGAGAGGAAGAAGGCATTGAAACAAAAGGGTAAGAACACAAGGAGGAGTCACCTAGGGTTTCTTCAGAGGCCCATGAGAAGGAGGCAGCAACTGCCCTCATTTCTCTCAACACCCTAGTTAAGCAAAAAGGGAAAAGAAGGAGGCAAACCCCTCTATATTTCAGAACAAGAAAGAGCACAAGAATCAAACAAGGAAAGCCACAAATATCAACAAAAATCCCTATTGAGATTGAAGATTCCCTTACACCAAGAGACAAAATGCCTTCCCCTAAGTCACCAATCACCTATGTAAAGATTCTTAGTACCATATCAACTTCCTTAAAGGGTAAGGCCATCCTACAGGATCCACAACAAAACCTATAGGAAGCAAAAACAGTCCTACAGGATACGCTGCAAAAACTACAGGAAGCACAGAAATTGGAAAGCAAGGTAGGGGAGTAGCAAGATACAAAAGAGGAAGACCCTAAAACAAAGGAACCAAGTCCCCAACCTAACCTAGACTCCTACTACTGGTTTATTGAAGGAGGCAAGGTGATACCTCAAAAATTTGCCATCCCATTGCTTTTTGAACTTGAGAAGGAGAGGACCAGAACCCACCGATGGATGCAAATCGCCAAGTCAAAAGGGTTGGAAGACATTGGGCACATGGAAGAGAAGCTCAAAGAGATGGGCAAAGAGCTAAGTGGCTTAAGGGATAGAGAATCAATAATGAGAGATAAACTTGAGAAGGAAAATGCATGGCTGAGGGGACAACCGCAGTAAAGGGAGAACCAACTAGCATGTATGGCCAGCCCCTCCTTGGAGTTCATCCAGTGTAAGATTCTAGATTAATCCTATGCTCTTTACCTCAAAGAACAGTGGCTGCAATTTCATATTAAAACACTAGCTCAAAGGGGTGCCATGTCATTTAATGACTACAGGCAGTTTATTGATATTTGTGATCAAAGTACACTAAAGGATAGGGCCAAAATGGCTGAGTTCTACCTGCACACCATGGCCCTCACGGACATGAATGTTTGGGATCCTAATGCCAAGCTAGGAGACCTACAATTAATGGCTTTGGCATCATGGATGAACAATGAGGAGTCAAGGGCTGCAGAGATGAAAAGAATATTGGAGAGAGAGCAAAATGAACCTCTTTTCATCAGAGTTGAACAATCAAATCCCATGGCCCTAATCAACACCCACTGTCTAATTGCAAATGATCCTCAGCTGACATTTAGATATCTTGCTTGCCCAAGAGCAAGAAATTTCACATTTTGAGGATATGTTTAGGCTGCTAGGAGATGATAGTATACATGCCTACCTAAGGAGATGGAACACACTACCACACAACTTGAAGATTAGAGAATACCACTTCCCTCAAAGGTTGAGAGAGGCACTCAACAGGACACCTATGTATAAGCAATCAATGTGAAGGTTGAAGGTCAATTGGATAGGCCTAAAACTCAGTCCACCACTACTCCTAGGGATGATAGAAGGGAGAAAATAAGAGGAAAAGAGGCAGTGGGAAGAAGTAGAAAAGAAAGCAAGCTTCTATGAACAAGAAGAAGAGACCACAACAGAGGCATGGGATGTCAAAGAGTCTACCAGAGCCATGAAGGACATGGACATTGACTAAGTTGCTCAAAGGATGAGCAACACTTTCGGTAGGGAGTGATGATGAGCCTCATCATTAGGTAATTATATGGGCCTTAACTCACCTCCTAGCTTAGTCAAACCAAGTATTATCACAACATATTGCATACTTTTGATTATATTTTGTTTATGAGATGAGTTAGAGTTGGATATTTTGCTTTATGGTCTAATGTGCATTTAATGTAGGATTAAAGGATAAAAGCAAGGAATTTTGGCAAAGACCTTGGTCAAAAATCGAATGGGACAAGGGAGAGGAATTATAGGAGTTAAATCCTCCTCATTTACTACCCCTCCATTTGAATATTCCTCCATCGGCTCAGAGTGCAAACAGCCAAATCATGAGGACTAGAAGGCAGCCAAGCAAGTGAAAGACAAAGCACCAGTTTATCTCGGGTTTGGGAGTCGAGCCTCCCTAATTTTAAGGAATTCATTGGAGACTTCAGATCTATAAGTAGAGAGGCCTAGGACCTTAGTAGGATTCAAATTTTTTATTGTAAAACTCTAATCTATTTTCGAGATGCAAGACTTGCGATAGTTTTTTATGTAATCCATGGTTTTGATAATAATAATGAGCTTTGTTTTGAGCCAGCACTGAGCTAACTCAGAGGGCTAAAGCTCTTGGGTTAGGGCCCAACCCTAGCAGCCAAGTATCCTCTTTATTGTAGATGTATGCTAGCATAGATTCATGGTTTAATTGTTCATTTGCTTAAGTTGGTGCATTTCCATTGCAGCAGTGTAGAGTAGATTGGTTGTATTTTAGTTTGCTTCCATTTGTGCCTTCTTTCAAATATCAGGTTAGCAAGGAGAAAAATATCACTGTAAGGTTGTCAGCAGGTGTCTCAGCCTCACCTCCTCCCTCTGGGACCGTGACTTGAGGAAGAGACCCTTCAGCAACCCCAAAAACATAGATTTCTAGTTCGTGCATGAGCTTTGGAGTTTTTTGTCTTGATTCAGTACTTGGTTCATTTCATTGTCATTTTTTCCAGCACTCTCTTTCTGTAATAAAATCCAACTCATGTTCTCATTTCCTTCAACACTTTCTTCATGCATAATATTGTCAATTGATTCATGCTTTTCTAGTTTATGAGAATGTATCTTGTTGCATAGTTCTTGGAAGACACACACATTTTAAGCATTGTGGGTACTTCAGGAGAAGGTCTAGAGTTCATCACCAACATCCATCTTCCACCTCATCCACCTCAACCATCTCTTGGCCCACCATCACTCTCACTAGTTTTTTTTTTCCTTTTTCATTGAACTTCCCCTAGACACATTGAGCGAATCTAGCCATCTCTTCTCTTGGATATTGACTCCTGAATGTTCCTAGACCTTCTAACACCCTATCCCACTCATCGCACACCTTTTCCAAGCTTCCCAACAACTCCAACACCTCAAAATTAGCTTTCAGCTGTATACTATAGGTTTCCTTTGATTCCTATAGGATCATCTTGTAGGTTTCTAGTACATCCTGTAGGTTTTCCTGAAACAACCTGTTTTGAGGCCGAATTGATGGGGAACCTCTAGGAAGTCACAAAAATCCTCCTAGGACCCTTCCACACCATCCAACCACTCCCTAAACCTTCCAGCCATCCTCAACCACCTTCCATCCACCTGTCACATCCACAAGAACAACTAAATTGGATGCTTGATTTTACCAAAGAAAACCAAAAAAAGTGAAAATAGATTTAGTTTAGTTTTCTTACTCACACATTAGTATGGTTTGATTCTCTTTACTTCTGTAACTTAGACAGCAGCATTAGGTTAGTGTTGATTTGGCAATACTGCTTAGCATAGTTGTTTAAATGGTTAATTAGGATATGGTGTGATTTAGCATTACATGTTGTTGTTTTCCTCATTACTGCAGTAGAGTAGCTCTCTTAGAATAAATTTGCTCTTCTT
>APFE031490024.1:13908-26751 GCA_000404065.3 Pinus taeda
CCACTTTCCCATGTCCTTTTTCGACTTCGCGACACTAGTATTTGCTTGCGGCTTTGGCGGGTTGTCTTGGGTCACCTTGCCTTGGCTTTGTCCTTTGTTTTGTGGTTTAGGAGTACCTTTCCCTTGCTTCAGATTTGCAGATCCAAAGTCTCGCTTCGTCTATTTAAACTTTTTCTCGATCTTGACAGCATATCTGTATGTCGCGCTGATCGAGGAGATATTCAAGAATTCTATTTCTTCCTAGATGTACCTGTGTAAGCAGTCGCGGTATGAGTACCAAATTCTGCTCCGAATCCTTGATGCCCAACTTTATGCGAAGGGTATGGAAAATATTGGCAAACTCCAACACTTCTTGGTCCCTTCCCTACCGCAGCGTGGTCCACTTTACGTATTGATCCTCGTAGCTTCCGACAGGGTAGTATTGCTCCTTGATGGCAGTCCAGAATGAATTCTAAGTGGGTGCGGCTGAAAACAGTGAGGCCGTACTTTCATCCTTTTGCTCATAGTAGGTTTCCCACCAGTCCTTGACGTGGGGGGCGGCTTTGAGAAGACCGAAAGTAATATTTTCCCGGTCGGAAAAATCATGAATAGAAAAATACCCTTCTAGCATATTTAACCATTTATCTATGACATCTACATCTATCTGACCCTCAAATATGGGAATGTCAAAGTTAATTTGTACCTTAAAGGGTGTGGTGCTTCCAAAATAGCTGCTGGAAGTAGATGTGTCGGCCCTTGGGTAGCCGCTGAAGGATATGGGCAAAGTTGTCCATCATCGCGTTCCTTTGTTGCTCAAGGGCCTCTTTAAGCAAGATTTTGATAGGATCTCCTACCCCCTCATCTTTCTTTCATCCGCCATGGGAGGCCGTCAGGATTTGTGAGGTTGGTCTTACAAAGGTTCGACCAGTTCAATCCCTAACTCCTTATATCCCGACCTTATTGGGGACATGCAAAGAAAGGCAGAGAAAGAGAAGACAACTCTAATACCACCAATCCAGATTTAAACAGGAACACAACAAATTACAGATATAACCATACATATAGAGATGCAGCAGAAATAATACTTCATTTAATTACTGTAAAATACTAAAATATGCTTACAAACAGAAATTGAAATAAACTAACTAGGGCGATGGTAGCTTATCTCTGAGAAGAGATGTGGTGGCTACATGCCTCTGAACTATGTTACAATGAGGCTCAAAGGCATATTTGTTGTTGAGAAATAATAGAAAACCATAAAAATCCAAAAACCTAACCCTAGAAGATGAAATGCCAAATTGTGGGCCCCGTTTTGGTAAATTGGTAGATCAACTTCCCGAGGTCAAAACTTTGGCATACGATCTTCGTTTGACGTGCACAATATCTCGTTAGAAAGATCTATCCGAGAACTACAACTCTGGGAGAGAAACAATAGTTTATTAACACATGTTGCTCCTCGTTTTCCCAAAAAAATGTCATTTAAGGCCTCAAAATGGTTCCGGAAGTTCAGATCCTGAAAATTTTCTAAAAATAGTAAATTGTGTTACAATTAAGGAAATTGAAAAGCTGAAAGAAACAATTGTGGGGGTCAAAGTGGACTTGGAGGGTGGCCACTAATATCCACCTGGATTAGTTGATGCTCTAGGAGTGCGAATGGATCTTTTCCTTTCCATCCATTAGCAATTTTTAGAATATTTATTGAATCTAATTCCATATCCTCTACTTTGTCATTACTGATATCTACCCCTTCTGACAGTGCATAAAGATACACAAGGGGTAGAGTAAATTGAGAAGATGATTCAGGTGGTGACTATTTTGACGCAATAGAGGTTTTCGGTGTGGGTCAAGTTGAAACATTTACTGATGAGGGAAGATCCAAAGCCTAGGAAAGGCCCATATTGTATTTCATATTGAATTTCATCGAGGGATTAGCTTCTAGTGAGTCAAAGGTTTCTAGGGAGGCAAGTGGATCATACCACTTTGTCTCCACTAGTTTTTCTTTTGAAGCCTTTACCTATGATGGGGGATCCTAGGGTTTCGACATTTTTTTTAAACCTTGGTGATTCTATCCTTGTCCTGAGTTGGAGATGCTTTTGAGTTTGTATGCATGGCCACCAAAAGATAGTCTCGATACAAGTGTCCATATTCATGGAAATGATGAAATATAAAAGGTATACACTCATAATTGAGTGTTTATTTTCATCACTCAGCTTGGTAATAAATTTCAATTGATTCTTCGAGTGGTTATGAAATGTTCATATACACACATATTCAAGCATAGGATATGTATCTAGCATTCCTTATCACTTCATATATTTTAAGAAACTATCCCAAGGCATTCCCAACCCGAACAAGGATTTATTCATCCCAAAACTCCCTGTGGAAGTGAGAACATATGAATCCATACAAGCGCAGCCATGAAATTCTACTTATCTGGTACAAATTGCTCATTCCAAAAAATGTAGATACAATATGAATGAATTGAAAATGTATGGCCCATTCTCAAATAATCAATTATGATTCTCTAAATTGGTGAAAATAACTATGAAGAAACCCTTGGTTCCCAGTTCAAGCTTGATATGGCCCTTGGGTTTCCATTTATTATTAACCTAAATGGTTAGGGATTTTTCTTATCCTAGATGCCTAGAAACTTCCCAATAAGCACTTGATCCTGGATATACTACACATATTCTCTGATTTGGTTTGAACAAATCTCATATTTGGGTCTATGGCGGCCTTGGGAAATACACCTCCTGGTTGTAATTTACCTTTTTGAGCTTCAAGTTGTCTTGTATGTTATTGTTCACATCTAAATTTTGGCTTGAGGAGTCAAGGTTCGAATGTTGGAGATTGATTTAGAGATTGATCTACTGACACAATCCTAATGTCAAAGGAAGTATCACTTCCTCTATTGTCATTTTCCATAGGAAGATCGGTTAGAAAGAAGAAAATTTGTTGTCACAATTATGATTTTTAGAAAACATCGTTCTTGGATCTACGTTGATTTATAAAAATATAATTTAATGCATTAAGAATGACAAAATTATATGGAAAGTATTTAGAATGGTATAATATGAATATGAAGATGAAATTGAAACAATTTCCCTATACGTTTTATTAATTTGAAAAAACAATTTTTGAACATTCATTTAGAATTATGTCAAGATATGTTGATGCTTCCACTTCTTTTTACTGCAATCTATTTATGCTTTTAAGTTTAACATTGAGCTTAAATCCATCTTAAACCCACTTCTATAATCACATCTTAAACCCATATATTTTATTATTTAGTTCGATGTCATATATTAATTCTTTCATATCAAATGATATAAAAGTTATACATTAGGAAAGGATCAAATTTCTTAAAATGCAATTTTACTTTTATCATTTAATTTCATATCATATATTAATTCTTTGATATTAAATGATAAAATAGTTATACTTTAATAAATTTGATGCTTTAGGTGAGTGATATATATGGTTTTAAGATGAGTCTACATTTGAGTTTAAGATGAATCTACATTTGCATGTAAAGAGATTGCAATCAATTATGGATCAAGTCTCATCTTTTTTGTTCATTGTCAACTAATAAAAACCAATTATTTTTCTGATTTCATCAATAACTCATGAACATAAATAAGTAATCATTACTTTTCTTATTACAAAATAACTAGTACAACTCTACAAATTAAAAGGCTGGAAAAGGCCACAGATATACATTCATATAAGCAGCGATTCATATAATATCCCACATTTCCAACATGAAAAAAAATAATAAAAATTAACTAAGTTATAACTTTATTTTAAATTAGTATTATTATTCATTATAAAAAAAATTAATACATGAGTTAAAAACATATACATTCAAGAAAATATGTAATAAGATTCTTAATCATGGAGAATTATCCCTACTTATTATGGAGACTCTTAATTTGTAGATAGACTTTATTATTATATATATAAAGAAACATGTAACAAGATTCTTAACCATGGGGATTCACTCCCACTTTATCATAAAGATTTGTAACCTATAAAATAGGTTTTTATACAATGCCATTTTCCAATATCATCGCTTATTAAGGTTATTACTTATAAATATGCTATGATGCAATGCCATGTGCCAATACCATGACTTACTAATACCACATGCCCAAAAATCCATAACTTATGTTAATATGACATTTTTTTAATTAATCAATTTAATTAAAAGGGAAGAAAAAATATAACTACCTTTAAGATAAATTTCAACCTTTAATATATGACTACTATTATGAATATTGTAGAATATTCTATATAGGTTAATTCCTACCATCCACCTAATAATTATTAATAATTAAATTCCTCTATTCCAAAATAGACATGCCTATTGGCATAATTAACCATGGAGAATTACACTCACTTTACCATAGAGATTCCTAATTTCTAAATAGGCTTTGTTACAATAACATGGCTTGTCAATACCACATGCCTAGAAACCCATAAATCCTTTCATATGACACTTGTTCACATGACAATTTTTAAATTAATTAATTTAATTAAAGAGACAAAAAATGTATAACTACTTTGGAGATAAATCTCCTCCTTTGATCTGTGGCTACTAGTATGAATATTCTAGAATTTTTCATAAAGGTTAAATCCTTACTATTAACTTATTAATTATTCTGAAATCTAATTATTATGAGTTTTGAAAAATTTTAAGGCATATTTTGCCATCAAATTTATCAAAATCACAAATTTGATTTATAAATTTTACATAATCTCAAAATAATTAAATACTATTTATAAATAAAAAATTACTCAATCAAAAAAACCAAAATATTAAATATAGAAATATACCATACCAAGCTATAAATTAATTACCTTGCTAAAAAATTCTTCTTAATTTAACATACCATAGTTAGTTACCCAATCTAATCAAATTTAACAAAAAATAAAATACTTAGTTGCATTAATATGTGAATTAATGCACATTATTAATCAAAATAATAATTTTACCCCTGCCCATATACTCTTAGAAACCCTTCTTCCATGTCCATGAGATACCATTATTAGTAAATAATGGTCATACTAGTTGATTCTTTATACCATGCTTTATGTAGAGTAAATTTTTTAACATGGTTAATTAAATCTCTAATAATCTATGGCTTACCATGTATAGAATTTATAATTTGCATGCATGTGTAGGGGCATACCAATCAAACTTAAACAAAACATCCTTTATCCCTGTAATAGGAAAATTTTTCGTGATTTCTTGAGGGTGGACTTTCTTGGTTGGCGATTGATGAAGTTTAATTGCAATGGTTTAACGTTTGAATCAGTTCATATTGAATATCATATTGAATATATAGATTAATTACAAAAGTTCTACAACCGTAAAATATGTATTTTGTTTTTATATTTTTTAGTATATATTATATATAGAAGATTTAGGATTAAAAATAAATTAAAAAAATTTTGAAATTCAGTTCATATGAATTATCATAGTTGGGTATATAGATAAATACAAAAGTTCTCACAACTTATAAAACTATGTATTGTTTTGTTTATAGTTATATAAGAAGATTCATTGTTAAAAAAGTTTTTGAAGTTTTAAATTTGTAATTGTTATTATTTTTTTAATATTGAAATAATAATATATTTAAATATTTGTAAAATGTGTATATTAAATGGTTAGCGATGTTTATCCATTGTAAGTTTTGGAGTAATTGGGCTAAAACTATTTTGGTCAAATCTTGATCTTTGTTATTTAAAATGAGTTTTTGACTACATATATGGATTATGTACCATAAGAATATGACATTTTTTAAATTAATTAATTTAATTAAAAGGGAAGAAGAAACATTACTGCTTTTAAGATAAATTCCAACCTTTAATCTATGACTACTATTACGAATATTTTAGAATATTCGATGGAGGCTAAATCTCTACCATCCACCTAATAATTATTAATAATTAAATTTAAATTCAAAACTCTATTCCAAAATAGACATGCCTATTGGCATAATTAACCATGGATATTTAAGTCCACTTTACCATAGAGATTCTTAATCTATAAATAGTCTTTTTTAGAATAACATGGTTTGTCAATATCATGTGCCTATAAAACCATAAATCATTTCATATGAAACTTGTTCATATAAGGTTTTTTAATTAATTAATTTAATTCAAACTCAATGATCATCCAGTTAACTAATCAAGCATCCCAAAATAGCTAGTGCATGCAAAGAATTCGAGTTACTCAGTTGAGGTGGAGAAGCCAGGAGATGCTTTGTTTATCATACCTGCCTTTAGGAATCTTAGGAGGGACATTTTTCTTCCACCCCGCCATCTCTACCACCTTACAGCAGACTCAACTTTCCTACTACTAGGGTTCATAGCTATTACTTTACATCAAGAAATGTTCATCCAATTTTAATATTTGTTTTGTTCGATTGTGAATCGACGTTAAAGGTATATTGGTTCCTTTCTATAGACGAATTTTTTTCTGCATCAAAAGGAAGGAATAAGATAACGCACCAGGAAGGTTGTCACGTACAAAACTACATTTATATACTTCGATACTCTTCCTCCGAGCTACCGAGATAGTAGTTAGTTGCCATAAGCACATATATAATGAATCTCAGACATTGGGTTTTATTTGTTCCACACTCATCCCAGTATATATTTACAGAAGGCTATGAAAAGCCTTATGGGATCTCTTTTTATCTTAAACATGACTCCTTTCCTTGTTCCCCCATTGTCACATTTCTTCATAATTAATCATTCCAAGGTAATGTAACATCTGTTGTAGACTAGTCTTTAGTGTATAGGTGTTGCATGCAGTCAGATTATTAGCCTAAGGAATCATGTAATTCAATTAGAGGAATTTCCTAAATTATAGGGGTTAATTCCTCAAGGAACAACGCAAAGAAATAGGTGCTCAAGCTGAAGAAAAAATTGGCCAAGTCTGGGTCAAAGGCCTTTAGCGAGAAGAAAGATAGGTTGTGCACTTGTAAGGTGAGATCACTTCACCAAAAAAATTGTAATACATCTCTATTCATTTTATTAATGTAAGCAGGCATTGGGGTTTTTAGCAGATTCCTTTCCCCAAATAAAAATACTTATCACATGTGTGTTATTTATTCTTACATGTCTGATATTTTTGTTCTATATTGTGAATTAATGTCTACAAAGCAATAGAGTAGGTTTGTGTCTTGCGATTTTGATTAAAACGTCACGAGCAGTTGCAAATATACAGCCTAATTTCTACATGGAATCAGAGTTGGATTCACATTAGAGCAAGAAATTTGCAGTTGTTTCTTAGAGGTTCAAATTTGAAGATCGGTGTAGCAGGATTTCTTCAAGGTTGAGAAGATGGCCTTCAATGGACTAAGGTTAGAGTATTCCTTGGAAGGCACCTCTAATTTTGTTGCATGGAAGGATCACATGGAGGTGGTATTGGATGACAATGGATTTCCGGAATAAATCAAGATATGTGGTGCAAAACCTCAAGCATTTGTTGCCCAGAACCTTTCCCAATGGAAGAAACATGTATCCAAGGCGAGGAGAATAACCTTGGAGAGAGTGCAGGATCATATTGTCTTGAATCTCCACGGAAAAGAATCTTCGTTCACAATGTGGAAAGCACTGACATAGTTGTTTGATAATAGTAGTGACCATAGGAAGCTGATGCTCAAGGATAAACTTCAAAGTATCAAAATACAAAAGAATGACACTATACCACATTTTATGAGAAAGTTTACACAGTTTCCTGATGAACTTGGTGGGGTCGATGTTAATGTCCTTGAAAAATACTTGGCAAGCCTAGCCCTTTTGGGCCTTCCCAAGAGTTGGCATAGCTATCATGATTAGGTGAATGGGAGGGAGAAACTACCGAATTGGGAGAGCTTATGGTTCAATTTGGTATAGGGGGAAATAAGGCAGAATACCAAAGGTGGGACTTCATCCAAGGGCGAGAATGTAGAAAAATTTGCATTGCCTGGAAAGAAAAAGAAGGGAAAAGGGAATAAATCCCGCTTTAAACTAGAATCTAGTCAAGGGGGCAAGAAGAAATATTTGTCAAAAATTAAATTCTTTCATTGTCATGAATTCAGGCACTATGACACAAAGTGTCCACATAAGAAGGAAAGCAAGAAGACATCAGGAGGAGTAGTAAGTGAATCTTTGGCTTCACAATTCAAGCTTGACTTTACCCTCATTACATGCATGTGCAAGTACATTAATGGGGAGTGTGTGGTACTTTGACTCAGGTGCATCATTCCATATGACAAGGAATAGAGAATTTTTCAATGACCTGGAGGAGAAATATTTGTAGATGCGCATCAAGATGGGGGATGAAGGAAGGTATAACACAACTGAGATTAGTACAATCACCTTTCAAAGGGAGTTGGGCTTCCCCCTTACACTCAAGGATGTCATGTTCATTCCAGGCTTAAAGAAAAATCTCATCTCTATTGTAGTTTTGAAAGACCGTGGTTATGATGTGATCTTCAGCAAAGGAAAGGAATCCTTGAGATACATAGCCATGAGACATGTGAAGCAGATCGAGGTTCATTTGAAGAACTTGTACAAGCTAGATGTGGAGGATTGTGTTGCATTGAGCACAAAGGCAGAGAAGGTGAAAAGTCATGATGTTGGTGAAATTTGGCATAAAAGACTTGGCCATTTGCATCATGGCACTTTGAATATTATGTGGCAGATAACCACAGGACTCCCTAAAGGAGCACTTGAGCAGTAAGAGGTATAAAAAGGATGTACCTTAGGGAAGTACACAAAATCTACATTCCATGGTTGCGACAACAAAGTACATGTAGTACTGGAAAGGATCAAATCTGATATCTATGGACCTTTCTCAATGGCCTCCACTACTAGGCACAAATATTTTGTCATTTTTATTGATGACTTCTCACCGAAGTTCTAGATCTTCTTCATGCGGAAGAAGGATGAGACATTTTCCAAGTTCGTAGAATTAAAGGCACTGGTTGAGAAAGAAACGGTAGAAGGTGAAGGCTCTTAGGAGAAATAATGGAGGTGAGTACATGTTGAATGAATTTAAAAATTTATGTGCAATAGGAGGCATTTGACGAGATTTAACAACACTCCACAACCCACAACAGAATGCGGTGGTTGAGAGGAAGAACTGTAGCATTCTAGGAGAAGAAAGGGTGATGTTTCATGATCAAGGCTTGCCTCTGCATTTTTGGGCTAAGGCATGCAACCTAGCAATCTATTTGCAGAACCAGAGTCCTCATCAGATTCTGGGCATGATTACATTGGAGGAGGATTTCTTCAGGAGAAAGTCAAATGTGTCACACTTCAGGATTTTTGGAGCCTCTATTTACTACCATGTCTCCAAAGAATCAAGGAAGATGCTAGAGCTGGCAACAGAGCTGGTTGTATTTTTGGGTTACACTGAAGCTCCCCACAACTTTTGTGTGTACTTTTCATCCCTCAAAATGAAAGTTGTGCAAAGGGATGTAACATTTGATTAAGATAAAGCCATGTGGCGCTCTCATGAGAGGGAGTTTCAGATCCCACCAAAATAGGAGCTTTTAGCTCCGAAGGAGGAGCCTCAGGAAGTTATGGACCATCCACAAATTGAGGAGTAGAGAGTGGAGACAACCGCTCAAGAAAAACCATCCAAAGGAGGTAAGAAAAGGACCAGGGAAGCTTAGAGACTTGTGTAGGATGCGAGGGAGAATGTGGGCACTACTTCAAATCAGTGCACGTAGAGAAGGTCTTCATATCGGTAAATTGGTGACATGGATCTAATGACTGAGCTTGTAGAGACTGAGCCATCATATTTCGAGGAAGCAGTAGAGAAACCTATATGGGTTGATGCAATGGTGGAGCAATATGAATCCATCATAAATAAAAATGTTTGCGAAGTGGTCCCAAGACTAGCAGAAAAATCAATTGTGGGTTCGAGATGGGTCTTCAAGGTAAAGCATGCAACATATAGAAGCATAGAAAACTACAAGGCTATATTTTTGGCCAAGGGGTGATCTTAAGTTGAGGCGATTTACTATGAGGATACTTTTGCTCTTGTGGCAAGCTACTCATCCATCAAATCAATTCTTTCTCTAGCCACATAGATGATCTAGATTTATACAAGAATGCAACATAATACAGATATAAACATAAACACAAAGATACAACAAAAATAAAACTTCATTCCATTAATATCAAAGCACTAAAATATTCTTACATACAGAATGGAAATAGACTAGCTCGAGCGATGGTAGCTTACCTGTAAGAAGAGATGTGGCAGCTACATGCCTTTGAGCTATGTTAAAATGAGGCTCTAGGGCTTTTTTATTATTTAACAACAGAAGGAAACCCTAAACAACCAAAACCCTAACCCCAAGAGATGGAACACCAAGAGTTTGTGGGCCCTGTTTGGGTTAGTTGGGCAGCCAACTTCCCAGGGTCATAACTTGTTTACATGATATTTGTTTGGTGCATATGATACCTCGTTAGAGATATCTATTTTATTACTATAGGATTTACAACAGGCCCCTTCCTACCACTATGCACCTACTACGAACCTCAAAAAAATGTTGTTTAGGGGATCAAAACAACTTCAGAAGTTTAGGACCCGAAAAATGGCTAAAAATAGTAAATGCTTCTATAATCAAGGAAGCTAATGAAATCCACTGGAGGTCTAGGTGAAATAGGAAGGTAGCCACCAATATCCACCTAGATCAATAGATGGCGTGCAAGATCCACCTTATGGATGTAAAAACAAAATTCCTCAATGGAGTTATTGAGGAGGAGGTGTATATTGAGCAACCATAAGGCATCAAGACTTTTGATCGGGAGTCTCATGTGTGCAAACTGAAGAGAGCATTGTACATTCTAAAGCAAGCACCCCATGCTTGGTACACTAGGATTGATAGCTATTTCACTCGTTTGGGCTTCACCAAAGTGAAGTGAATGTGAAGCTCTATCATATCTTGGTAGAAGGTAATTTTTTTATTATTGTCTTATATGTTGATGACTTGATATTAACTGGTGATCAGTAGTTGATTAGATCTTGCAAGGAGGACCTTATAAGATATTTTGAAATGAAGGACATGAGTCTCATGCATTACTTCCTCGGATTGGAAGTATGTCAAGGCAATGGGGAATTTTTTGTCTCTTAGGGAAACTATGCCAACGAGATACTTTAGAGGTTCCGCATGGACAACTACAAACCCATGGAGACACCTCTAGAGACCAACTAGAGGAAAGAGGATGCCACTATAGGTGAGGAAGTGGATGCTACTATTTATCAGTAGTTGGTGGGTTCACTAATGTATCTTGTGAACACATGACCACAAATGTGATATGCAGTCAACCAGCTGAGCCAAGCTATGGTTAGGCCAACCAAATTATTTTGGAGGGAAGCTAAGAATGTTTTATGGTACCTCAAAGGCACTACCCAGTTTGCACTATGGTACAAACAAATAGAGGGAGTGAAGCTATGTAGCTTCACAGATGAATATTTGGTGGGGACTCCTGATGAGCCCCGAATTGGATAACTTATTGGGCTCATTTTGCCTAATTGTCCTTGTTCAATCCTCCATTTTTCATAGATTATGCATTTTTTTTAGTATGTTTATGTCATCTGAACGAATAAGGGTGGTCACTCTACCTAGGAGGCTAATACGTGGTTATTGCAGGTTTTTTGGACAAATGTTGGAGCAAAACCGAGCAATCATGGGCTAGGTGACAGCCAAGCTTGAGGTGAGGATTCGTAGGGGGGTTGTCTCTAACAGTAAATGGCCCTTCCTCGGGATCTCCACCCTCAACTCCGAGCTCACAGGCCACCAAAACAGACCCTAAAGGCAGCCAAGCAGATTTGGGAAGAGGGACTGTCTACTAGCAGTTGGGACAATCGAGTCCCTTGAATTTAGGAGGCTTGCTAGGCCCCTCGTGATGTATAAATAAGAAGGCCTCAGCCTTCGTAGTTTACTTTTGAAAACTATTGCATCTTTTGCACTATAGTGCTGTCACTTTCAGCTCATTTTCTTGTAGCCATTGTGGCATAACTTTCGGTTGATGACTATTTTTTGATAATGACAAGCAGTCCTATTTTGTATCAGCTCTGAGTTCTTTATAGGAGCCATAGATCTTAGGGTTGGGCCCAACCTGAGAGCCAAGGCCTCCTTTATGTATTATTATTTCTCCTTTATGCATCATTGTTTCTCCTTTATGCATTTGCAAAATTATTTCTATTAGGCAAATTAAATTGTGCTGATTAACTAGGTCATTGTTGATGGTTAGAAAGGATTTTGATGTTTAGATTAAGTTGGTAGGATATCAACAGGGAAAACGCTTCAGAAAAAGGCCAACGAGCACCTTTGGTTGCACCTCTCCCTCATAGGATCAGGGGCTGGGATCAAAGTAACCTTGTTGTCCCAAACAAAAACACTATTTTTGCTTTGCCATGCAATTACTAGTGTACGATTTTCGTTTGCAGAAGTTGGTTACATGTTTAGATCTTTGAATGCTTCGTTGCATAGTTAAAATACATGGTTTCCTTGCAAATAAAGCTTCTGTTGATTCACTTTACTGTTAGCTAGATCAGATTAGGTTGGCATAACTAGGTCTTTGATTACTTGCAAGTCTTTATTCGTTTAGTTGGAAATATACATTGCAAAGCACCTCTACCACTTCTTCATCCACCCAAACTTCATCAAACCCATCTGTTCCATCCCCTAACTTGGTTTCTTGCCTCACGTTTGTCATTTTGCCCACATAACCCTACCTTTTTGTGCAACCATTGTTTTAGCCTTCTTTGAACAAATTCAGCCATCTACACCTTCTCCCAACTCCATCCACCAGTCCCTAGACCACTTCAAACCCCTATCCTACCTCCAT
>APFE031490025.1:0-23741 GCA_000404065.3 Pinus taeda
ATATATAGATATAATTCCATATCAAAGAAATTTAAACAATTAGAATAATACATTATTTAGGAATTCACTAATAGACATTATAAGTAAAATTGAGTACAACATAACATTGAGCATTGAAGCTCCACTACTCTTAACATCACCAAAGGATTTCCTATCCCTTTCGCAGTGGACAATGAGAAATATTGCAAAATTTGAATCATATATGATAAAAAAGAATGATGGAGAACGGCTATTGACCTAATATGATGGACAAAACTATTCACCCACCTAATATTATGAGACAGATAGGCGAATGATAAGTAGGATTGAGGCATCATCATCTAATTTTCATGCAACATGTAAAACTTTACAAATGGCATAAGGAAAATCTCCTAACATTAGAGCAATGTTTATACGAAACCCTAGCAGCAACATCCACTTAAAAAAATCCAAGAAAGAATATCAACAACAATCTTCCTTAAAATTGGTCATCATTTGCCATCTTAATATTTTATAATAAATAATAAGAAAAATAAAATAACTAAATAAACCCATTAGACATTTTCCCTCCTACCAATAATATCGAAGGCAACTAAACTTTTTAGAACTGAAAACCAATACTGCAAAAACTGATCATAAATGGACGATAATTTCTCTCAACTACCTAGAGTAAAACCAATTAACTTAAAAAAGTATTTGTGAGACATTATGCCTCTTTACGCTTCATAATAGTCAAGAAATTAGGGCTATTCTTTCTTGCTAGATTCCATGGAACAGCTTGTTTTCTATGCCTCCAGTGATTCAGCAATATACTGATTTTATGATAAATGGAGAAGAAGATAAGCAGTCTTGCGATGAATGCTGCAAAATAGACGTGGTTATTTCGTGGTCAAGTAATTGAGATCTAGATCTCCACATCATCATTCACTTCATTTCAATCCTCCCAATCTAAGTTGAAATGCTTCGCAAGATTCATTAATTCTGTAAGTCCTGTAAGATCTTCCAGATAAGTTGGTTGATTTATAGCCTCCAATACAAAGTCGATTCCTCTGGCACGGTATTCTGACACAATCTGCATAACTCCATAACAATTAGGATGGAAAATGATGTATTGAATAAACAAAAATACATACCCAAATCAGAAACATTACAAATGGACAAAAAATGTCAGAAAGGGATGCTTCGTATCACCGTTTCAGCGCAGGCTATACATCTTTCAGATGCATAACCTTTAATTAACATTTGCGAAAAGTGAGCAATATCCCCACGGATTTGATGGGGCAAAATACCAAGAGGTTGTTCAACACTAGAATCGTCAGAATCTGCCTCATCTGCTGGAGCGTTAATCCTACAATAAAAGAAAATGTGTCACAATAAGTACCAGAAGCAACTTATATCCATATCCCACCATTTTATCAAATATTACTATACTAAATCCTTACCGAAGAGGATGGTGAAGAATGGACACTGTAAGCTCCACTGCAAGAGCTGCAGCAATAGGAGCAAGCCCAGGACGTGTTACGGTGCACTGTTGGTCCAGTGTTAGGTTCCGGGTTGACTGGATCAAGAAGCAAGCAATTAAAAATAACTTCATCCAGCTGGATTCTTAAAAATATACAGAATATATGCAAAAGAATCCAGATATTAAGTTCAGCGCAAGGGATTAATCGTTCAAGCTCTCCATGTAAACAAATTTATTTTCAAATACCTAAAATGGCTAACATATTTTCATACTTAACAAACATTCTAAAGGCATATAAAACAGTAAACATGAAATGAATGAAGATTATAATTTTGGGTTGGTCAGCATTCTGCAACGAGTCGAGGCATTTAGTTTGACTTGTATGTAAAGAGGGAGAAAGAGAGTACATCCACTGGAGCAACAACATCACTGCAAAAATAGCAGCCTAATCTTTGTTCCCTGCGTTCTGATGCAGAAGCTGCCAGATCCTCAAATTCTGAAGGGCCATCCTGTCCCAACATTTTCGGAGCGTCGGTATTAATTGATAAGGCTACACCAGCACCATGTCGCATCACAAGGAAGGTATCAAATCCTAAAGCAGCCGTGATTGCTACCTGCAAATAAAACTATTTAATAAAATTGCAATCGGAAGGAAGTAATGAACACAGTATGGCCATAAGCAATTTTCTTAAAACACACGATCATATTATTTTCATCAATCGGGATAAAAGCAGAATCTTAGGCTGTAATATTGTTAATGCAGTGGTATGCAGCCTTTTAGCAGAACCACTTCTACAAGTGGGTTTTATCACTGTTAAGACATTTACATAATTATCTGATTGAACTTATATGAGAGCGGCATTGCTATAGATTTCAAAATATCCTTATATGCGCTCATCACAACACTGCACAGTGTTTCCTAGATTTCACTAAAAAGTTTGATGCAGCCTAAACTTATAAAAAGCTTTTCTTAATCCATTCTAACACAGTTTCACTCAACTCAATACAGGCCTTAAAAATCTCTCTAGTTTCATTTCACCTACAAATAATATGGGTTGTATACAAGATGGGAATCTGCTATCAGATACAATCAGAAAGCATAATGCTTACGTGGCCTGAACTAGAAAAAAAATACCATGTGCTTTGCAGATATTTTGAATCAATTTCATCCTACCTTGTTAGCATCAGCACATAGAAGTGTTGGAAGCCAACGACTTTCTCTTGTATCAGTCAGTAAGAAAATGACATCATGGCTGTCAATCAAATCTTTAAGCTGCATACAGTCCTTCCTAATATTCGATAGTTCATCTGCTGTCACAAAATGTCCAGGCATTGGAATGGTCATAGAAACACCCTCTGCCTCCTGCTCAGTAGGGTTTGAACAAAAAACAATTTAGCAAAATACAGTCACATGCCAATCAAAATAGATAAGGAACAAAGAAATCAATCCAGTAAGGGATATAGAAATTACCACAGCAGGAAAAATGCACTTCAAATTCTCTGCTGCTGCATTGACTTTTAGTTGACCTCCATTCAAGCAGTCATCATGAGTATATAAAGACTGACGCAGAGGATTTGACATAGCCACATGACCACGGTCAACTAGTGTGATATGTCTAACGCCCCAAGCCTGCATATTGAAAAAAAAACATTACCTTCAAAGACAAGTAGTGAGTGGAAGATGCATTCTCATGTAAATTAATGGCACCTACCATAAGATTACGAGCGACCTGACAACCAAGTGTACCAGCTCCAAGAAGAAGGCATTTTGTGGATGATAAGCATTTCAAGTCTAGAGATGGTAGAGCACGCCATCTCATAAGTTTCAAATTTAGATCTGCTGCTGATATGGCCAACCTGGAAGCAGTGACAAGTGTCAGCTATAAGGTAATTAACATATCATTGCTCTTGCTGAGACAAGTAAGCTACTCAAACTAACCTCTTGGGATCCATCTCGGTTGCAAGATTAATCAATCTAGGTCCCATCTTGCCATGGCTATTCAGTTCCCATCCAACTGCCTTAGGAACGAGTTCACGATTACTCCAACCTTGACATATACAAAATTTTGACAGCTCAGTTGAGGAATGGGAGAAACAGAAACTTGATAATAAGCAAACATGAAATAAAGCGTTTTTTTTTTCCAATTTTCTGTGTAATGTCGGTTCCCCTTCTGGTTTGCCTACCTGGTGGAGTAGACACCAAGATATCAGCAACAAGACATTGCTGGAAATCTCCAAACCCTCCTTTCTCTCTGTAGCATAGAACTGTGGCCCTTTCTAGGCCCCACCTCACCACAGCAAATGCAAGAAAGTTGCGAAGTGGCCAACCAGGATTGGTTGGAAGATGGCATGGGTCATAAAAACCAAGAAGCACCTATCAAGTCATACAGTTTTCAAATTCTAGCGAAAAATATGAGAAAACTGAACACCAAGATATGTTTTGTAGTTTTAACTTCTAATCAAGCAATACTTTCCCTTTCAATGAAATGCAAAGAATATTTAACTGTTCTTATTGTACAGGCTGCTATCATAAATTAATACTACTTAAATAACACCTGCCAAATATATACAAAAACTTATTAGTAGCACAACTATGTCAGTTATGTTTGCAGTAATTTATATCTAACTCAAGAATAATGTTACAAAAGCTCAATTATTAACTCACCTTCCCACCTTCTTGTTGGCATGCTTCCCAGTCTCTTAATGGCCTTAGTCTAACAACAACATTAGAGATTATGTGAACCAAAAAGAAAGGAACACCTGCATTTGGCCAAGTCTTGTTTCAGTATGAATCAGTATATGTTTCGATATGAATTAAGGCCTGAGGATACAAGACATGAAGTGAAAACAAGACCTCAAAGACAACCCATTGACCTTCAATACCAACTGCAAGCATATATATTTCTGTTTTATCAAAGGGGGCTTGTGCTAACCTGCAGTTGATGTTGACTGGCGCCATTCATTACAAGCTGCTAATAAGGCTGTGCCCTTCAAGAAAAACAAAACAAACATCTAATTTCAGATCAACCGCATCGTACCCACCCATCCATGACACGAAAATAAGCAATCATCAAAGCTAGATGTTTAGCTACCTCTTCTATGCTGAAAACTTCTGATGCTCTTCGCAGATCAGTCAACATTGCAGGAGGTTCAAGAATCAATGCAGGAAATGCAAACCAATAATAGAAGTTCCATTTTTTTAAATCCGCATATGAAATTAGCAAAAATCTACAAAGCAAGCTGCTGTCCTCCTCCACTTTTCCAGAATGAATATCCTCCCAGATCTAATGATAAACAGAATAAACCAACATTAACCATCCTAAACAGTTTTCTTAATCTTTTCTGCAGGTTGCTATTTTAGAAATGTTTACATCTTCAAGTGATTTAAATGACTAGTATGAAGTAACAAATTAGCTTAATTTATTTATTTCCACAGACAACCAAGAGCATTCCCACTACCAAATATAAACATAATAGTTCAAATTTAACTAGGAAAGTAAAGAGTCGAAAGAAGATTAACAATAGACACCTTCTGCACTTCCAAGTTAAACAGAGCACGCCTGTCAAGAGCCTTGAAAGAGTCCAGTGTATTCATATTGTGTAGTATTCCTGGAACAGGACATAGGTTTCTGTTCCCCGAAAATTTGATCGAGACCGATGTTTCCCTACCAGTATCAAGCTGTAGTGATTCAGAGAGCAATTTCAGATGATTTGACACCTGTTGATGAAACATTGGAGCATGGAACCCTGCTCCACCAGTTTGGAAAGAATTAATCATGAGTATTGTGGTGATATGGATATTGAATAAGCAACTAATTTCACTGTACTATTTATAAACAAAATAAAATCCAATACATAGATAATAAAAATAACAAGAAAATTTATGAAGATAATTAAATAAACAGCTGTGCCGGATCTTTATATATATCAATGTTGCAAAGATCGGCATTGGGATCAAATCGGCAATGATCCAGAAAACCAAAAAATCATAAAAATTGGGGAAAAATTAGTAAAAGCCGGAAAACATCAGAAAAACGTAAAGAAATACAAAAATTTATAAAGACAAAAAAAAAATCACTTAAAAAGTTAAATCACGATGCTATTATATTATTATTAAAAAGAAAATCAACTGATCCAGGTGGATGTTGGTGGCCATCCACCTATCCCACTTGGACCCCCACAATTCTCTCTTTCAGTTTTTCAGTTTTCGTAATTATAGCACAATTTACTATTTTTAGCAGTTTTTTGGGTCCTGAACTTCCGGAGCCGTTTTGAGGCCCTAAACAACGTTTTTTGGGAAATCTAGGAGCAACATGGGTGTTTCTCTTCCCAAAGTTGTAGTGCTCGGATAGATCTTTCTAACGACCTATTGTACACGTCAAACGAAGATCAGGTGCCAATGTTACGACCCCGTGAAGTTGTTGTACCAACTTACCCAAAACAGGGCCCACAATTTGGCGTTGCATCTTCTAGGGTTAGGTTTTGGGATGTTATGGGAGAATTCCACCTGCCAATCCATCCATCATCATGCCATCCTACCATCAAGTATTGTCTCCACATCTCATCTCTACTATGTTGAACACTAATGTAATAATAAAAAAGAATCAACCGAGAGTGAACCACAAGACCTTGCCACTCTCCACTGACCGAAGTCAGTCCAAGGGTAGAACCCCAATCAGACTTGATCCCACATCAAGTTGTTGAACACCATTCGTCCTACACATAGGGAGTTCGGTAGTACATGATCCGCCCATCTGTAGTGTTATGGTCCCTATCCACTTTTCCCAACTCATTCGCTAGATGAGAGGTACTTCCCATGAGTCCCGGACTACATGGGTAGAATGTATGTTGGGGAATCCACAGGAAAAGGTGAACCATTTATCCTGCTCATATGCCATAGAACAAGGTGAACCACTCATCCTATGCCTATGTCATCAATCGTAGGGGCAGGTGAACCACTCACCCTACACACATGTGTCACCAATCGTAGGGGAAGGTGAACCACTCACCCTACACACATGTGAACCATCATGGGGTATCACAGGGGAAGGTGAACCACTCATCCTGTACACAACGCACCTATAAGGGAAGGTGAACCACTCACCCTATGGTCGCTCATAGCTCAAAGAAGTACCCCAAGCCCCCAGGAGCTCAATGTCCAGCTCAAGAGGGACCCTCATGGGAGGATCCTTCCACGACTCCAAGTCTCTCTCGAAAGGCTAGAATTTGACCTTTCCCAAGGGCTTTGTGAGGATGTCAACAACCTTCTCATCAATCCTGATGTGTTGGAGCCTTATTGCTCCCTGTTGTACCATATCCAAATAAAGTGGTACATGATGTTAATATGCTTAGAGCGGTTGTGGAACACGGGATTCTCTAAAAGGCGAATCCCACTCTGATTGTCAAGTGGAATCTTCATAATTGAACTTGCTCTGGTCTGTGGGAAAATTAGGGAATTGGAAAGAAGATTCTTAAAAATTTCTTTGCAACATATATATAGACTCTAGAGAACTAAATGTCCAGTCTGATGAGCTGTGTAAGAAAGCTCTAACTCCGAATGCAGGTAAGATCTCTACATGGGCAAGATGAAGCAGGATCACAGTATCCAGCTATTCTTAGATCCCTGTATGAATCATCTTTGTGGCGGACTCCAGGCTTCAACTACAGATCCAAGGCTCCTGTTCCGAGGGGTGTTCAATAAATCAATTTTTAATTGTTTTTATGTTGCAATGAGAACTTCTAAACACATTTTAATGCTTTTGTATGAGATGTATGAACAAAACTCTTTCTGGTGGAAATCAGGATTTTGCTATGAGTTTTTTTCGCTTACAAAAAAAATATCTTGCCTATTGAGGAAAATGTATAAAGACTTCTCCACTAATCTTTTAAATCCCTTTTATGGACTCTATTTCTAAAAGGATTTCAAACTTCAAAGAATGGGTTACAAGGTATTGAAGCCTGTCCAAAGGTTTGTACTACATATAACTTCAAATCTATGGAGATAGGCTTTAGGAGCTTTAATTAGCATACTAGGGCAAGAGGGGAAATACTTGAGCTTATAAAGGAATCCCAGATATATATAAAAGTATTGCATGATGAATTTTATTGGGAAAGCTGATTTGACAAGATGCATAGAAAGCAAATCTGGAAATTATTCCTATAAAATATTGAACTTACTAGTTAGCCATTATTTGAAATACTTAAGCTTAACATAGAAGATAAAGAAAGCTTGGCAAAACTGAGATAACATTGCCAGTAGCTGTGTGTGCTTGCATTGCAGCCAGCTCTGGAATAAAGTCTCCTCGCTTTGGTACTGTAGGCTTTCACATTTTCTGCAATGGTGTATTAGGGTTCTCTGTCTTCTGCCACAGTAATCCCATAGTGTTGTTGTTGTGGGGTATTTAGCATTTTCTTCACTTTTATACAGTCAAAATAACCACCCATACACCTCAATCTTCCAAGAGAATAAAATCTCTAAAATAAAATGCAGTAATAGTATAAAGAGGAGACTTACTATATGACAACTTGTCGTCCGCCAAACCACCCTAATTGAGAGAGGAACTGCAGAGCGACAGTGATCGGTTAAGTGGACCCTAATAGAAGACCCCAACTGAAGCAAATTCCTTTGCAGGGATGATATAGCCCTAAAAGGTTTCAAACTAAACAAGAAGGAAAAAAATATGCATCGAGGCAAATACATTTTGACGGGGACCCACACGAATCCATTACCGACATTGCTAATTTCAGAATTTGTCTAACAAGGGCAATAAATATGGATAGAAGCAAGTACCTTTTCGCAAGGGACTGACATGAACAGAATTAAATATCCTTCGAAGCAAACCGCCCCTTAAAGAACCCTACGTTGATATTCAATATTATGCTATATGTTTGAAATTGCCGATTTCGAAAAAATTTTCAATGGAATGCTGATAACATTATAAAAAAAGGAAATCCTGAGTGGGCTAAGTACATTCGGGTCTTTTATTCAGCTTCATATAATTGCTAAAGATTTACTCGTCGGATACTAAAGTCAGTCATGGTGGCTACAATTGTTTTAAATTAAGCATAACTTCTATGCCTTGCCAAACACGTTGGTGGTATGCATAGTAATCTTCCAACCTCTTTCTGAATTTGAATATATGAGGAAGCATCATCTGCGAAGTGTTTGTCCACCAATTACCTTATAGGTTAAAACTAAGAGGATCAAAACCTTCAACTGCTGGGACAATGACTTCCATTAGCTAACAAATTGCAACCAAATTTGGAATAGAGGTCTCCGATTATGTGGATTTTAAGTTTAAAATTCTTTTTGCTAAATTTTGTGCATTTATCACGATTTTTTCGGTCGTCCATATCATAACCTTCGTTT
The DNA here is from genome assembly GCA_000404065.3 of Pinus taeda. Taxonomy (NCBI): domain Eukaryota; kingdom Viridiplantae; phylum Streptophyta; class Pinopsida; order Pinales; family Pinaceae; genus Pinus; species Pinus taeda. The sequence goes on from APFE031490025.1 coordinate 8,811, forward strand.
TGTTTCTTCTTTCTTGTAAATCTCTTGAACAACAGTCAAAAACTAACAATTTTTAAATCATTGTTTATGAAAACAAATTAATACAGTGAATGCTCAAAAGATTCGAACCTGTGATGTCGAGCGGATTTTCAGAGATGCCGAGGACCTCGAGCTTTAGGTCAGCTAATTTTCTCCAGAAACCCTCGTCCACCGTGCTCTGCAGCGGCGAAAACTGCAAGATAGAATGGCCGCTGGAAGAAGATCCTCCCACTGCTGAAATATTAATAGATGATCCTCTGGCTGCTGATTCGAACGCCGGTCGAGTCCCCATATCTTCGTTCCCGTCCCTGCCCGCCATTCTTGTGAGATTTTTTTTCTTCTTTGTACAGATTGATTTACGTCGGAGGGTTTGGTGCAGTTAGCATCGCTTCATGCTTTCGCTTCATGCTTTTATATATGAAATCTGCTGAGCGTATGTAATCATGGCGGGCAGAGTTATGTGGCTTTCGGGTGGCGAGATCCCAAGAAATAACAAGCAAACATAAAATCAGTGGCCTCTACGTCCACGCAATGTCTAGACACGGCAAATTATTATTGATATTATTATCATTAATAATTGCGTGTTATTATTAATCAAGCCGAAAGTTATGGAAAAATACCGATGAGGGAAACAATACCTTCGTTTTATTAATATTAATTTGATATTAGGATTTCGACGTGGTTGAATTATGAGGTTCCTATGATTTTTTAATTGGTAAAAGAAGGGATCTCTTTTATGCAACATTTTGATTGTTTACTTTCTGCAGACGTGGATATCATATTTCTTTGGAAATTGAATTTATGACTTTTAGGATGGAAATAAGTGTTCTCTTCATTTGAAAGTGGGACATTTTAATGGTATCATTATTTCAGAAATTCATATTATTATATATCATGTCTAAATTTGAAGTATTTATATCACTATATTTTAATTATGTGATTATAATCTCACAACCCAATAGATATGTGTTTTATTAAAAATCTTACATTTTAATATAATATTAATTATAGGTTTAAAATATTGCTAATTTTCATTAAAACTTTTACAATTTAGCAATTTAATAACTTGAGTCGCTTATTTCCGATGAGGAGAATCGGGGTTTTTGATTTAGGGTTCTATTTTAGGGTTTGTGGAGCTGGTTACCATGGCGGGGCGAGGAGGAAGGAGTTATGCTTCCTCCTACATACAAGTAGTTGAGGACAAAAGCAAGGGTGCTAATTCCCATCGCTTCAAGAAACCAGTGGAGGTGGCAACAGAGATTATGAATAATGAAAAATCGGGAACAAGCAAACCTCAAGAACAGGAAGAGAACCGTGAGGAACATAGTAAGGAGAAGAGGACAGAGGGTAGCAATCAGAAAGTTGCTCCCATGAAAATGTCAAGGGAATGTAAACCCAAGGCGACCACTATTCCTCGAGTCATCTTAAGTGACCTAGCACTGCAGGTGCACAGAGAACACATGGCAGAATGTGCGGTTATCTGTAAATTCATGGGGATCTGGCCGACGGAGAAGGCTTTGCAAGCATGGATAAGGAACCACTAGAAAACAAAGGGGGAAATTGACCTTCACCTTGGGTCCAAGGGTTTCTTCATGGCAGTGTTCATAAGCCTAGAGGACAAAGACAGAGTGTTCGAAGGAGGACCCTATTTTTACGCATCTACAGGCCTTTACATGAGACCATGGGTAATGAACTTTGTCCCAGAACGAGAGACTTTCACCTTGGTACCGGTATGGATAAGAATTTACTCCCTTCCTTTAGATTATTGGTTGCTAGAATCTCTAAAGGCTATCAATAACAAGCTAGGGCACTTTATAAAAATCTCAAATACTACTCTAACAGGCAAATACACTTCATTTGCCCAGATATGTGTGGAAATGGACTTATCTGGGGCACTTCCAAATGAAATAATTTTGGAAGTGTATGACGAGGAATGGGTGCAAACGGTATACTATGAACACATCCCATTCAAGAGCCGTAAGTGCCATGAACACGAGCACCTATATAGGGACTGCCCTTTGAACAAACTGGAGGGCAACACAAAAGCCACCATAGGCAAGGATCCTGAAGGCTTTACTAAGGTAGGGGGGAAGGGAAAGGAGGCAAGAGGTACCAAAAGAAAAGTACTGAAGACGAACAAACGAACAACAATAGTTTCAAGATCTTAGAAGAAGTTGAAAACAATGGGACAAACCTGGAATTGGAGAATATTCACAATGAGAAGGAAGGGGATGCTAACATGGAGGAGATACCAGAAAACAACAAACAAATGGATGATTTGCCAAATATGATGGTGCTAAACAAGGACCACGAGATGACTCCAAGTGAGGCAGGAACGGAAGACCATGAATTGCAGGAGATTATAGAGAGGGAAGCAGGGAATCACTAAAGGGGTTGACTCTTTGCCAAAAGCGGAGTTTGACAGGGTTCAACAGCTCTTCCTCTAGAGATCACAAACAAAGTGCTCTGGATTCAAAAGAAACCATGACAGCCAAGAGAATAGGGGAGTGAAAACGATGGAGGATACATTGATGCTTTCTTTAAAGAACCCGGGTAGGAAAAGAGGAAGGAAGAAACAGAATGAGTTGTTGCCCGAATGTGGAAAGCTTATGATTAACTTAGGTAAGATGAAGGATCTTACCAATTACTACTTTACAAACCTTTGTTAATGAAGCTTACAACCTGGAACATTAGGGGTCCAGGAAGTAAAAGGAAACAAAGAAACTTTAGCAGTCAAATAAAAAAGAAAAACCAAATATGATTTTTATTCAGGAAACAAAATGTTCGATGGATAAGATCAAAGAGATACACAATAAATGGTTAATCACGTATGAGTATCTAGAGGTAAAAGCAAATAACTCGGGGGGGTGCGGATTCTCACTCTATGGGACCCTCAAAAACTTGGAATCCTGGATGCTGAAGCTTCTAGGAATTATCTATCGATGGTGATTCAACCTTTGGGGGATAAGGAGATCTACATGATCACTAATGTCTATGGCCCTCAAAAACTATAAGACAAACTAAAGCTTCTCACATCCCTTGAGGAACTGAGGGAGAGACATCCTAAGATGCCTTGGATTCCTGCAATGGATTTCAATATGATCAGATCCCTTACAAAAAAAAAAGGAAGTACAAGGAAACTAGGCAGAGACTCCATTACCTTCCAGAACTTCATGAATAACATGGGGCTAGTGGACACAAAAACAACAAATGGCATTTTTACTTGGAATAATAAGAGAGGAGGAACTTCTCAAGTTGCCTCTAAATTAGACGGATTCATAATCTCTGAGGAGCTCCTTATCAAAGGCCTTGATATGGCAACTTTAATCCTTCCCTTCAGAGGCACGAACCACGGGCTTGTCCAGATGGAAGCTACATTTATGGGTACACCATGGAACAGACCCTTTAGGTTTGAGAATATCTAGCTATCTCACCCTGACTTCACCAGCAATATCGATAAATGGTGGATGGAAGATAGGCCCGTCCAAGGCACTAAAATGTTCATACTGCAGCAAAGACTCAAGCACATTAAATCTAGGCTTAAAGATTGGAATAAACAAGAGTTTGGCAATATTTTTAAAGCCAAAAAAGAAGTTGAGAAGAAAATCCAGGTGATTAATCAGATCAACATGCTAGAGGGTTTTACCAAGGAAAGGAAAATTCAGGTTGATTCTTTGCAGAACGAATGGGAGGATCGGTGCTTGCAAGAGGATATTTATGGAGGCAGAAATTGAGGGTGTAGTGGATTAGAGAGGGAGAAAGAAACACAAAGTTTTTTCATAGATCAACTTTGGATCACAAATCTCATAACAAAATTTCCAAACTCAAAGATTCTCAAGGAAAATATCTTGTCTCACACATAGAAATAGAATTTGTCCTAGTTTAGCACTTCAATAGCATAGCAGAGGAGCCTCTCGTTGATAGATCTCGGTTCATTAACAAATTCACAAAGTTCATTCCTAAACTTGTAACCAGGGAAGACAACCACAATCTTAACAGGCCAGTGTCTGAAGAGGAGGTTAGTGAGGTCATCAATGAGATGCAAATGGGAAAGCTCCTAGCGCTAATGGTTTCAATGTGGATTTCTTCAAAGCTGGTTGTGGAAGAGTCTAGAAGATCTAAAACTGTTTTGAAAGCTCTTAATGCCTCGTTCATAGCTTTGATTCCAAAGCAGGAAAAAGCTATGACACCGAATAGATTCAGACCCATAGCTTTATGTAATGTGGTGTACAAAATTAGCTCCAAGGTGATTGCTAACAAACTAAAGCCTCTTCTTCCTGCTCTCATTTCAGAGGAGCAAACTAGTTTTGTGGAAGGAAGACAAATTCTCAACAACATCGTACATGCACATGAAGTGGTACAGTCTCTTAAGAGCAAGAAGCAAGCTGGCATGATAATGCAACTGGACCTAGAGAAAGCTCATGATAAGCTAAGTTGGGCATACATCAAGGAGGTGTTAAGAGCTTATGGATTCGACCACAACCGGATAAGATGGGTTATGGCCCTTGTAACCTCGGTTAGTTTCTCAATTCTGCTTAATGGATCTCCCTCTAGAACCTTTATACCTTCTAGGGGTCTCAGACAAGGGGATCCGCTCTCCCCCTTCCTTTTTGTTCTCATGATGGAAGGACTAGGCAGAGCAATGAAATTGGAAATGGTGAAGGCATAATCTAGGGTCTGAAACTTACCCCGAATGGAGATGCCTATACTCATCAATAATTTGTGGATGATACATTGTTGCAGGGCATTCCTATGGTCAAAGAAGCCAGAGCATTCAAACAAATCCTGAACGAATTTGCTTTGGCAATTGGTACAGAGGTAAGCCTTGACAAATCAAAAGTTTTCTTTTTCAATACTGACATTGTTATTTAGAGGAACCTCACCAGAATTCTAGGGTTTCAAAGGGCTTAGTTACCTTCCAAGTACCTTGGAATGCCTCTTACTGACAAACCTCTGAGTAAGGGAGTGTGGGAACCGGTCACCAATAAACTTCAGGATAAAGTCAGGAAATGGACCTACATGTTATGAAACCAGCTCAAGAAAAGATAGAAAAGATAGATCAATGCCTTAGAATTCAGCCTCTTCGAGGGCAACCTCCTTTACATTACATAAATGAACAATTCTTGGATGATACAAATGAAAAGACCTCCTTTCTATATATAGGAGTCTAAGGGGTCATAACATAATAAGAGCTGACACAACAATAATAATGTAAGGGCAAAATAATAACAATAGTGGGCTTCTATGGGGCACAATAGTAACAATATGGACACTACATGGGTACATCAATATAATAAGTGGGTTGTACTAATAACAAATAAGGGGTTACTCGTTCTTCCCTCCAATTGATCTAGGTTAAATATTTGTGTATATTTGTGTTTTCATTGTGGGGAAGTGTCAACAATTTTTTTAATAATAATATTTTTGTTTTTGTTGTACAAAAGTGTGAACATTTTTCTTTAATAATAATATTTTTGTTTTCATTGTGTGAAAGTATGAACATTTTTATTTAATAATAATATTTTTGTTTTTATTGTCAAAAAGTGGGAACATTTTTGTTTAATAATAATATTTATGTTTTTGTTGTCGAAAACTATGAACATTTTTGTTTAATAATAATATTTGTGTTTTCATTGTGTGAAAGTGTGAACATTTTTGTTTAATCATAATATTTGTGTTTTCATTGTGTGGAAGTGTGAACATTTTTGTCTAATAACATTTTTTTCTTTTCATTGTGCATAAGTGTGAACATTCTTATTTAATAAAGGTATTTTTGTTTTAGTTGTGTAAAAGAGTGAACATTTCTGTTTAATAATAATAATTTTGTTTTTCATTGTGGCGAAGTGTGAACATTTTGATTTCATAATAATGTTAGTATTTCTGGTTGTGTAGAAGTGTGAACAATTTTGTAAAATAATAATAATAATAAAAATAACATATATTACTAAAATATTAATAATAGAAACAAGGCCAAGGTTGACTCAATTTTCTTCTTACATACTTTAAATGATTTCCCAAATGTTTTCGAACTCTACATGAGGGCTAATTCTTATTTTAAAAAGCATGAAGATACTGTCAACAACTTTACATTTAGAGAGAGGCATGGAGGACATAACACACTCCTCCCATATCTACCCAAGTAACCAACCAATCGAGGTAAACATGTGATGAAGAGTTACTATGTTATTATTAAGGAGGTGGAATAGACAAAACACAACCAACCTGACCTTCTACACATGCAACATAAGACCCAGGAGCCATCCAACCCATCGAAGTGACCAACCCTTGAGACAAAATGATTTTCTGTTGCATTAAAGCCTTAGTAGCTCCCTTAACATTGGCATGCATGTGAATGGGGCCATCTAGTCTCTCCAGAAAAAAGGCATGCATGTGACTAGGGACTTTTCCAGGTAGTTCTGTGCTCAGGGCACTACCCAGAGCTCCATGAAACTTCCAGAAATGAAGAGTAACATCAAAACAATGATACAAATGTAAATACTTGAATAAGGAATTGACTGGACCCCTACTAACCATGACATACATTTCATCAAACATGTCAAAAATATGCATTTTACATGTTTAAACAACGGATTTGATGATAAGGGGTTTCACTAGTAGTATAGGGATCTAACCCGGTCTCATACTTATCTAGGAATCACTAAGAAGAATTGATTCCCCATCACAATAACCTCATTACCATCTATTAAGTTATATATTCATTATACATTCAATGATTAACAAAAACATGATGAGAGCCATACATTTTCACTATCATAAAACTCATTTGTAACTAACATATAACCAAAAGAAATATCAAGGACATAACAACCATATAAGCCAGATAAAAATATATATATATATTTACGATAAAATACCACAAGCAGGCTCGACTGTTAAGGACCTTTAGGGGGCTCGCTGATAAGGAGAGGAGAGGATGCGGAGCACGCTCGACAACGGCCCCCCCCCCCCCCCCCCCCCACCCATTAAGTAAATTGAACTTTAGGTGCTCGACCAAAACGGACGAGGAAGAAAAGATGTTCAATACCTTATATACCTCCGCCATCTTATAATGAGAGTGATTTCCTGCTAGAGAGAGAGAAGAAAGACCAAGTCATTGTTATGGTGGTATTATATATGAGCATGTGGTAGTTTTCCAGAGGCATAAGGAGAAATAGAGTTATTATTGATGAATTCAATGACCAACCATGTTTAGGACGTCCATTTTTTATGCGACCATAGATTTGTTGAACTAAGTCTCTCTTCAACCAATAACTGTCATGCAATATTCCAAGCATAAATGTGGGATCTTATAGATAAAATCCATCAAATAAAATCAAGGCTTCTAGATGCCAAAATACATCAATCCTGAACTAGCGATTCCACCTCACAATCGTAAATTACTATCCATAACCAGATTAGTCTCTACCCAATTTATCTAGGGCTCTAGAGCATTTTTTCCAACCAGGACTCTAGGACTAATAACTCAAACCCATAGTTGTTATCGATCTCCAGAGAATTTGTCCAACTAAGGCTCCCGAACTAGTAAATCAGCCCACCAAGGTCTCTAGATCATTTATCCAACCAAGGCTCCAAGACTAATAACTCAACCCAAGTTGTTACAGAGCTCCAAATTGTTTATCCAGCAAAATATCTAGGAACTAGTAACTCAACCCATAACCAAAGGAACATGAGAACCAACCAAAAAGTAAAAGGGAAGGACTCCAAAAACACCATGGCTATCCAGCAAATGGCAAGGTTAATAAAAACCACTGAAAATCCAAGAAATCCTCCATTCCATTGAGAGATCATGACCAAGAAACCACATACTTATGCCATGAATGGCAAGACTAGTAAGAAAAGCATACATGCAACTTGCTACCTGCAAGAAAAAACTATTGTAGTTATTGATCTCGATGTCCTATTGTTCTTTCCTACCCTTCCTTTGCCTTCTTGCTCCCAATCCCAAGTATGCCAAACTCCTCCATGAGTGCTACAAGAAAACTCTAAGTATCTAAGAGCATGAGAGAGAGAGAGAGAGAGAGAGAGAGAGCTTCAAAACTAAACATACAAAAATTTTAACTAACAAAATCCATGAACTGATCCTCATAATCCTTTTTATTAATGAGGCCTCTATTTTCTTCAATTTTCCATTATTTTCATAAATAAATGCCAAATAAATGCCACTTTTCCTTCTCAAATCCTTAGCCATTGTCTTTGTCAATTTTCATAGCCATAATAAACTAAATGGACACACACTAGGATGTTTTGCCCAACATTTAGCTTGGAATTCATGGCTCGTGACCACTATTATTATTTTACCTTTATTAACTTTTATTACATAGATTTTTAACTGGGGATGTTACAAACCCCTAACACTTGAGGGAACACCATCCTCTATGTTCAATGACACCTAAAACCAATAAAACTCTTGAAAGAAAAATGTATTTCCCATGGATATTTATAACTTAGCTCATTGCAGTATTTACAATGATCAACCTACTAGAAAACAAACCAACATTGCAACATAACAAAATTACACCCATAAATACGTGACTCACATACTGCTCATTAGAGCTTTATAACACAACTCATGTTGGTATTTATATCCATATGTACATAAACCAAAAAATCGCACCAACACATATACCGAAATATATACCAAAACATTCTCTCAACCAGCAAAAAGAGAAGGATACATATCTCGCATCTGATGCGCCATCTCCTATATAGCATCATTAGGCCCAAAGTGCTTCCACTACACTTTAACTTCCTCAATTGCCCGATTACGGAGGATAAGAGTATTTTTCTACAAAATACACTGAGGTTTTGGTTGGAATTGTCCTTTTGACTTGACCTGCAATACAGATCAGTCAATCACCTCATCAACATCATTAACATGCCTTTTGAGCAATGCTACATGCAAAACATCATGGAATTTCACTGTCGTATCTAGTGCAAGTCGATAGGCTACTAGTCCAATCCTTTCAAGAATCATGAAAGGTCCACAAAACTGAGGTGTGAGATTCGCACATGTTCCAATCCATAATGAGATCTTCTTTAGCTTGATGCACAAGTACAACTATTCCCCAAACTTAAACTCCTTAAATAACATGTTCTGATCTGCATAGATTATTTTCTTATCTATTGGTTCCTTTATATTATTCTAGATTACCTGCATTTCATGTTCCATTTCTACTAACATGTTGGTCCAATCAATACACTTTTCACTGAACCACTCCACCTGATTAGAGTATCACAACTTTACCCATACAATGCCTCAAACAGACTCATACTCAATGATTCCTGGTAACCATTATTGTAAGCGAGCTCAACCAATGGAATGTAGTCCTCCCATATCCTCTGTTGATACATCACATACATCCTCAACATGTCCTCCAATATCCTATCAACACTCTCTCTATGTCCATCTATCTGAGGATGATAATTTGTACTGAAGGCGAACTCTATACCTAAACTTGCAAACAATGCCTTCCAAAACTTGGAAGTGAAATTTGCATTCCTATTTGACACAATCTTCTTCGAAACACCATGCAATCTAACCAAATTTCTGATGAACATCTATGCAACATCACTAGCTGAATATGTATATTTCACTAGAATGAAGTGTGTTGCCTTAGTCATCGTGTCCACCACAACCATGATGGAATCATGTTTTCTAGATGTTCTCACAAAAGCTATGATGAAATCCATGGAAATGACCTCCCATTTACACTCTCGAATTGAGATTAGTTGTAGTAACCCACCTAGATGCTTAGACTCTCCCTTTACCTATTGACAATCCAAACATTTTTCCACAAACTCTAGCACTTCTTTCTTCAAGTTCAGCCAATAGTAGAACTTATTCATCACTTTCAATGTCCTATGATATCCTACGTGACTTGAATAGAGTTTCACATGAAACTCTCTCAGGATAAACTTCTTGATCTCGATGTCATCTGGCACATATATCGTGTGCCTAAATCTGATCAAGCCATATGGTGTGAGACAATAGTCCACATATTGTGCACTTGTACCTACACCTATACTTGTACATGTAAATGTATCTATACCTATACTTGTTTCTGTACCTATACTATGATATAACCTTTCCCTGAGCCCCATGTACTTGTTACTGTGTTGACCTTCCTCTAAGATCCGAGCTTGTAAATATGTCCCATAAGAGTTCATAGTTGTTATGTGGTTCACATGTATCCATCTCCTAAGAGCATATGCAACCCTTCTCTCTTTACCTTTAATGTAGCCGATCTCAAAGTTGAAGTCATTGATTGTGGCCAACCATCTAATTTTCTTGAAATTTTGATTCAATTGGTCAAGTAGGTACCTCAATCCACTTTCATCGTTGATCAGTACAAACATCCCACCAAGAAAATAGTGCCCCCACATATTCAATGCATGGACGATTGCTTCCAACTAAAGGTCATGTGTCAGATAATTGTTCTCATACTCATTTAGTTTTCGTGATGCATAATAGACTACATGTTCCTCCTGCATAATAAATTAACAAATTCCTCTTTTGCATGTTTCTGTGCATACCATAAATTTTTTGTCCAGATGTGTGATATTTAACATTGTAGCACGTGTCAACATAAAAATTTCAAAAGAACACAAAAAGAACATAATATCCAAGAATTGATGCTAGTGTGAAATCACATACAAGATATACCTAGAATATAAATGCAAAAAAAATAAAATCCCAAAGGACCATGATAAGGATGACTTTCATTTTTACAAGAGTGTTGCTGGTGAATTGACCTTGCCATAATATACTAATTGAACACCCAATGTAGGATGTTTTGCCCAACATTTAGCTTGGAATGCGTATCCCATGACCATGGTTATTATTTTAAATTTATTAACTTTTATTACATGGATTTTTAGCTAGGGATGTTATAGACCCCTCCACCTTGAGGGAACACTGTCCCTACTGATCAATTACACCTACAAACAAGAATACTGTTGAAATAAAAACATATTTCCCAAGGAGATTTATAAATTAACTTGTTGCAGTATTTATAATGATCAACCTACTCAAACGAAAACAACCATGACAACATGACAACATAAGAACCATAAATACATGACACCCATACCATTTATTGGAGCTTTATAACACAATTGACAGTGGTATTTACATCCATGTGTACATAAACCAAAACATTGCACCAACAAATATACCAAAACATTCGCTCACCCAGCGAGTATAGAAGGATACATAGCTTGCATCTGATCTGCCATCTCCTATATACCTTCATTGCACCCAAAGTGCTTCCACTGACTTTAACCTGTTGGATTGGCCAGCTACAGAGCATGAGCATCTTTCTCTGCAATATACACTAAGGTTCCAACTAGAATTCTCCTTCTCGCACCAACTGTAATACAAACTAGCCAATCACATGATCAACATCTTTATCATACTTTTTAAGAAATGGTACATGGAAAACATAATGGACTTTCAATATTGGATGTAGTGCAAGTCTATAGGCTACTTCTCCAATCCTTTCAAGAATATTGGAAGGTCCACAAAACTAAGGTGCCAGGTTGGCACATGATCCAATCTAGAAGCAACTCTTCTTTCGCTTGATGCAAAAATGCACCTATTCCCCAAATTGAAAGCCCTTAAACAACTTGTTCTGATCTGCATAGATCTACCTCTTGTCTAGTGGTTCCTTTATATTCTTCTTGATTACCTACATTTCATCATCCATTCCTACTAACATGTTATGTTCAATCAATACCGTGTTCACTAGACCACTTCAGCTGATGGGAGTATCACAACTCTAGCCACCTCAAATGGACTCATCCTTGGTGATTCCTAGTAACCATTATTGTAAGGGAACTCAACCAATGGAAGGTACTCCTCCCATATCCTCTACTAATTCATCACATGCATCCTCAACATGTCCTCCAATATCCCATTGACACTCTTTGTATTTCCATCTATCTGTGACTGATAAGTTGTACTAAAGGAGAACTCTATACCTAAAATTGCAAACAACTCCTTTAACTTTGCATCCCAATCTAACACAATATTATTTGAAACACCGTGAAATCTAACCATATTTCTAAAGAACACCTGTGCGAATTCAGTAACTGAATATCTATATTTGACTAGAATGAAGTGTGTTACTTCAGTCAGCATGTCCACCACAACCATAATGGAATCACGCTATCTAGATGTTCTCACAAAAACTGTGATGAAGTCCATCAAAATGACCTCCCATTTACACTCTAGAATCGAGATAAGTTGTATTTACCCACCTAAATTCTTAGACTCTACCTTTACGTACTGACAATCCAAACATTTTGCCACAAACTCTGCCACTTCTTTCTTCAAGTTCAGTTAGTAGTAGAACTTGTTCACCATTGTCAATGTCTTATGATATCCTAGGTGACTTGAATAATGTTTCACATGAAACTTTCTCAAGATAAGCTTCTTGATCTTGTTGTCATATGCCACAGATATCCTATCCCTAAATCTGATCAAGCCATAAGTTGTGAGATGATAGTCCACATCCTGTGCACCTGTACCTATGTCTATACCTATACCTGTACATGTACCTATACCTATATTTCTGCTTGTATCTATAATCTACTATAAGCTATGCCTAAGCTCCATGTACTTGTTATTGTGATGACATTCTTGTAAGATCCAAGCCTGTAAATTTGTCCAATAAGAGTTAATATTTGTTACGTGGTTCACCTGTATCAGTCTGTTACAAGAATCCACAACCTTGTCCTCTTTACCTTTAATGTACCTGACCTCAAACTCAAACTCACTAGTCGTGGCCAACCATCTAACTTTCCTGGAATTCAGATTTGGTTGGTCAAATAGGTACCTCAATCCACTGTGATCGTTGATCAGTACAAACCTCCTATCGAGAAGATAATGACTCCACATATTCAATGCATGGATGATTTCTTCCAACTAAATATAATGTGATCAATAATTTTGCTCATGTTCATTTAGTTTTCATGACACATATCATACTACCAATCCCTCCTACATAATAAATTGACCAATTCCTCTTTTGTAAGCATCTATGCATACCACAAATTATTTGTCCGGATGTGCAATCTTTAGCACTGGAGCATGTGTCAAAAAAAAAATTCCTAAAGACAACAAAAAACATAGAATATCCAAGAGTTGATTCTAGTGTTAAATCACATAAAAGACATACCTAGAATATAAATTCAACAAGTAGAATCCCAAAGGACCATGATAAGGCTTACTGTCCTTTCTACAAGAGTGTTGTTGGTGAATTGACATTGCTAGTGAATTGACCTTGCCATAATAAACTAAATCAACACCCACACTAGGATGTTTTTCCCAACATTTAGCTTGGAATAGATGTCCTATGACCATGGTTATTATTTGACCTTTATTAACTTTTACTACTTGGATTTTTAACTAGGGATGTTAAATACCCCTCCCCCTTGAGGGAACACTTTCGTCGGTGATAAATAACACCTACAACTAACATGACTACTGAAATAAAAACACATTGACCATGGAGTTTTATAACCTAGCTCATTGCAGTATTCACGATGATAAACCTACTAAAAAAAAAAACTAACATGACAACCATAAATACATAACACCCATAACACTTATTGGAGCTTTATAACACAACTCATTGTGGTTTTTACATCCATATGTACATAAACCACAACATTGCACCAACACATATACAAAAAATGTACCAAAACATTCTCTCAACCAGCGAATAGAGAAAGATACATAGCTTGCATATGATTGGCCATATCCTATGTAGCTTCATCAAGCCCAAAGTGCTTCCACTAGACTTTAACCTGCTCAATTGTCAATTACGAAGCATGAGCATATTTCTCTAGAATATACACTAAGGTTCCGGCTGGAATTCTCTTTCTGGAGCCACCTGCAATACAAACCATTCAATCACCTAGAAAACATCATGGGCTTTCAATATTGGATGCGGGGCAAGTCAATAGGATATTGGTCTAATCCTTTCAAGAATCTTGAAACGTCCACAAAATGGAGGGGTCAACTTGTCACATGATCCAATCCGCAATGAGATCTTGTTTGGCTTGATGCACAAATACACTTGTTCCCTAAATTGAAACTCCTTAAACAACTTGTTTCGATCTACATAGATTTTGTTCTTGTCAAATTGTTCCTTTAGATTCTTCTTGATTACCTACATTTCCTGTTCCATTTCTACTAACATGCTCGGCTGAATCAATACCCTATTAACTAGATCACTCCAACTGATAAGAGTATCACAACTCTACCCTGTACAATTCCTCAAACAGACTCATCCTCAATGATTCCTGATAACATTATTGTAAGCAAACTCAAGCAATGGAAGGTACTCCTCCCATATCCTCTAATGATGAATCACATGCATCCTCAACATGTCCTCCAATATCCTATTGACACTCTTTGTATGTCCATCTATCTGCAGATAATAAGTTGTACTGAAGGCCAAATCTATACCTAAATTTGAAAACAGCTCCATCCAAAACTTGGAAGTGAACTTTCCATCCCTGTCTGACACAATCTTCTTCGAAACACCATGCAATATAACCACATTTCTGATGAACACCTGTGCCACATCACTAGCAGAATATGTATATTTGACTGGAATGAAGTGTGCTACCTTAGTAAACTTGTCCACCAAAACCATGATGGAATCATGGTGTCTATATGTTCTCACAAAACCTGTGATGAATTCCATGGAAATGACCTCCCATTTGCACTTTGGAATTGAGAGAAGTTTTAGTAACCCACTTGGATGCTTAGACTCTTCCTTTACCTATTCACAATCGAAATATTTTGCCACAAACTCTGCCACTTTTTTCTTCAAGTTCGACTAGTAGTAGAACTTCTTCACCATTGTCACTGTCTTTTGATAT
>APFE031490041.1:0-12234 GCA_000404065.3 Pinus taeda
TTGGGTGGTGGGCATCGGAACGAGTGAGTGACCCCTACAAGGATTAGGGGCAATGGCGGCCTTTTAGTCAAGAGTTCACTTACTCACCCTGTCGAGGACATCCTGTCCTGTTAGTTGAGCATGCTTACACATCCTTATGGTTGAGCCTACTGTAGCATCCTTATGGTCGAGCAAGGCGAAGTAAGGAAGTTAGCAAGGTTGTTTCATAAGTCAGGTAGTGTAAGTTTCGAGAAGGTGAATTGTTGAAATCGAAGTGAAATTGAAAATGAACTACAAGAGCATAGCCTGCCACTTCATGGATGAGGTTCTATCTCTCTTAACTAAAGGTTCTCTAGTCCCTTATTCTTGTAGTGAAGTCTCCATTCCACTGACTGTTTAGATATGTTGAACAGAAAGTAAGACTCCCCTATTTGTTGTTGTTGAGTGTAGTACTGGGATAAGAAAGCTAGACTACAACACCTATAATGGACCTACAGCGGAGAAGAATTACATCTCTATAACTTACCCTACTTCCTCTTCCCATTGTTGTATTAACAGTGGAGTAAGCCTAGGGGGATTATAGGCATTGACTATGGCAGTCTCCTAGGTATCATCCACAGGGTATAAGACAGGGTATCGGGCACTGACTTTTACTGTTGTTATGGCATAGAGCCAGTGAAAAAGGATCACCTATCCTACCTATTCAAATGCCTACCTATTGAAATGGAATGAAAATGAAAAAGTGAAACGTATATATGCGATTCCAAGTGAAACATATAGATGCGAGTTTGGAAACATGGTGGGGGGAATTTCTATTCCAATTGGTGTACTTAGGGAATGGTGCTAATAAGGGGATCACCTCAAATGGTCTACCCTAACTTCTTTCCTGCTCCGAACCAACCAGTAAGTCTCCATTTGTTGGGAACCTGGGGTGGAATTTTCTACTTCCTCTTGGCTAGCCCCGGTAAATGCCTCCTTAAGTTGTGTAACGGTGAATAAACACCCTAGAAATAAGAAGGAAACTACATAAAAGAGCATGGTTGATTGTTGTCTATTTAGGGAGGTGCTAAGGATCACCTATGAAATAGTCTAATTGACATGGAGCTTCACTCTGTCTTCACTCTGTCTGAAAATATGGATGGGGCAGGGCTATAAGCCTTAAATATAGGGCTAGTGTCCTGGCCACTCAGTGCCATAGAATAATAAGACCGTGTCTCGGCTCATTGACACCAGGTTTTTCTACTAGTTCACTGTTGTATAGTAGTTCTTTCTCTACAGACTAAATAAGGAAGGGAGAAAGCAGCAAGAGAGATTGAAAGCAGAGATCATTCATCGGCAGAGGCAAATCTTGATCAGTCAAATGAAAGTAGATCAAAAGCAGTAAGTCTAAAATGTAGGTTGGACTGGGTAGGCAGGTAATTCAGATGTCGAAGGTAGAGTGGGGAGCGAGTTGGTCGATGAAGGGTTGAAGGATTAGTTCCATCCAAGCTTCTCTTTAAATTGGGGAGCTTTAGGTATGGTTGTAATGGTCGAGTCCCCAAGTTAGGTATCCAGGCTAGGGGTGGGTCCCTATTGCTCTTTCTTATTCTATGCACTTAGAGTAGGACACACTACTAGATGAAAGCCATAGTAGTTTAGGAGGTTATGGAGAATCTGGCATGAACATGCCCTTTCTCCTGGGCAGCACGGCGGATCGAGAATTGGTCACGTAGAACTCCATCCTGCCTGTTTTCACATAACTACACTGTACCACACAAACAACCCAAGCACCTCTAGGGCATAGGGGATCAGATTATGTCCAACTGGTAATGGGAGAGTCTCTCCAACGGATGGGCCCATAAAAGAATCTCACCTCTTGTCAATGTATCATGGGTGTTTTGTTACTATTGGGAAGCGTAGGTAAGTTGTTGTATCTACTATCTAAAGAGTAGTTATAGTGTAATCCCACATGCACTAAGAACTATCTAATGAAAGTGAAACATAGATATGCGACACATAGATATGTGAGTGAATCAAACTCTCCCTTCTTTTATTCTTGATTTTTGGCAATAACTAAACTAAATATTGGCATCCGCCTCTCATAGC
This sequence comes from Pinus taeda, assembly GCA_000404065.3. NCBI lineage: Eukaryota > Viridiplantae > Streptophyta > Pinopsida > Pinales > Pinaceae > Pinus > Pinus taeda. The sequence continues at coordinate 2,065 of APFE031490041.1, forward strand.
ATAGAGAACCTTTTGGAAATGGAATGAAAGGACTGGTGGGGAGTGAGATTGTCAATGGATCAGCTGAATCATAAAGGCTGGGTACTCTGACTAGGGACTATGCCAAGAGTTCATGCACTGACAAGACCTTATAGAATTAGAGTATGTTTTCGTATGCCCATTTCCATATTCATATTATAAGTTAAAATGGACTAGTTCAACGTATAGATGTGGGTATCATATATCATGTAGAATAACTACTTCTAACCAACCACCCTCCTGGGCATGGGGAATGGAAAACAAGTAATGCAAAAGATCCTCCCGGGCATGGGGGATATAAACAAGAAGCTTGTGTGGATTAATACCCCTCCTAGGTCAGGTGGAAAGAGAATGTGGTGGGCAGTAAACAACCACAACCTCCTATCAAAATTTCATGGGTAGAGCATTTGTGAAGGGTAGGGAAGTTGGATAAAAAGGGGTAGGTCCATGCTGCTGTCTCGTTTCTATGCTGGGGATGGGCCATTGCCATATTTTGTTTGCTTACACTAGGAAAGTGAAATGTCTATATGCGAGTATCAGTTGTACAACAAGGGGACCTTATGACAATGTGACTGGGATACACTGGCTATTAATTAGTGGTTGACCAGCTAGTAGCAATGATCTTCTGGGCACTTATGGTTTATTCCCAATAGGATACTATTAGCTTGCAAGTTGTACTAATTACTAGCCCTACTAGCCACTACAATTAGTATGTTCCCATATGTATACCCATTGCATATAATGTAATAATGACATCTATCACTTATATACCCTATCTCCTCTTATTAGTGGACACCGGGACTTACCACCCATAAGTAGTGCATTGGACTATGGGCTAGTGTCTTTATTGAAAAGGCTGCACTCTAAGTCTCAAATTGGTGTCATCCATGGAACTTAACGGAGACTACAGGCTTTGTATTTTCACTAATCAATAAGACTACGGACTAAGGTTGTTTCCAATGTTGGATCGCGCCCCTCTGGCATCAACTAGCTACATGAACTTGTTGCTCAACTATGACTACATGAGACTGGGGGAAACTAGCCTTGTTGTAATAGCTTGAATCATTGTAACTATATTGTACACTCTTGCTTTAATTAGTAACCATACTACTACTGGCACTCAATACTATTTAGTGTAGTCTTATTAGTTGTAGTAGTTATTAGCTGTAGTATATAAAATAGTTGTAGTGTCGTCCACATGCACTAAGAACTCTACCTAATGAAGGTAAAAGGTTCAAGGTGAGGCAGATTGTATAAATGAAAAATTCTTACAATGGAAAGGAAGTATAGATGTGAGTATCATATGTGAAATGTAAGACCTATGGACTGAACGCGGGTATGCACTTCTTTTGGCCATGGAGTTGAGAAAGGGGACTCCTATCACATGGATGGACTGTGTTTGGAGGAGCTAGGGTGGGTACACCTCAAGCTGGACCTGCCTGGATGTTAACCTCTCTCGTTTCCCGAGGTATGGGTAAGTTCTCCTCTATAGCGATGATGGGTAAGTAAGTTCTTTTCCTATCGGCCATTGCTGATGTGAGCCCTGCCTCCTTCCCACTCGAATATGGAAAATGGGGGATATGGTAACAAGATATGTTTTAAGGGGTTATCCATCCAATGGGGGCCTTCTCTCTATACTAGCCTTGACACTTTCTTTTGTACTTTCCATGGAAAGGTGAAATGCGGAGATATGTGAGTATCAAGAGAAAGGGCAATGTATCCAGCCAAGTCTGCTTCAAACTTCAAAGGTAGGCACCTAATAGCAGCATAGTAGAAATAATCCTTCTTCATGGAGAGATATTTTCTTTATAGGAGCCTCCATAGTCCCAAGTCAAGCCCAGATAGTTTCTTTATAGGCACCTCCATAGTCCCAGGTCAAGCCCATAGCAAGTCGAAAAGGTATTAAGTAACCAACATGGCAAGTATTCAATAAGAAACGTATATATGGTATGTGATATCAACTATATGGCAAGGATCAAGGTGCTAAACAAAGCAAATGAAATCCTGCCTGTTGTATAAGAAAGAGCAAGATGAGGCCGATGAGCAGTGAAGGGGATTGCAGTCCATGAGGAGATTGCAAAAGATAAAGCAGATGCAGAGGTTACAACGATGGTAGAGGTTGGAGTAGGCAACAATGATTAGGCTACCAAATTTGAACTCGGATCCAAAGGTAAATATTATTGAGTAGGAGGAGTAGGAAGATGAAAAGGTCCATAAGGAAGATGGAAAAAGGAATGAAGAGGATGCGTAAGCATGGCTCGACTAACAGGAGAGAAAATCGTCTAAGAGCAGGACAAGCCAGAAGCAGAAGCGGCCATCATGGGGGTTGCAGCTACAATAGTGAAGCTACAAGAGAAGAGAAAGCTCAAGGAGAAAGGAGGGCACCATGATGAAGTGCCAAGCCTCCTAAGCAGCAGAAGCAAAGAAGAGAGAGAAGAGCTTTTGGACGTTATATACGGCATTCAATGCTTAGTGGATGGAGTGGTAGCTACTGCTCTCTTACTCTGACTTTACCTTTGACTTTACTATTAAGAACTGGGAACCCACCCTACCAACCAGAATACCACACCCAATAGAGGGAAACCTTGAAAAACCTCCGCCAAGGTGAAAATGACAAACTATAAGGAAGATAATAGTAGTTATAGAGATCCAGTTTATGCTTTGAAAGACCCAACTCAAGCTTCCCTTTACCCGGATACAAATCTACCAGTAGCATCTAATCCAGATCCACCAACAGATCAAAGAGTTTACCAAGTGTAAGAAGCAGTAGGAGCCAATCCACAATAAAACATAATGAAATCCAATGAGTTAGTCGATGAAATGAGTGAAAAAGTAGTGAAATTTAGCAGCAAGAGAAGGTCCAAAATGGTTCAAGTCTTCAAGGATAGAATGAAGTAGCAAAAGAATACCAAAATCATGAAAGAAATATTCATTACGAGGCTTAAGAACAAATTCAACCAAAAGATAGGTGTCACGCAAAAGTATGATCGATTATGCAGGCTAAAAGAAGTGGACAAAAAGAAGCTATAACATGAGATTCACGTAGCATGCATCATATGATAAGACCACATGCACTTTCTACTTGGGATCGAATCCCAAACTCGAGGGAGAAAATCACTATGAAATTGAATCATGGAACAACATAAATAAGATTCATTTTCTTGAAACATCTCTATGAATGAATCTACTCATCGGTCGCCTGTATGGTTAGTCTACTTAAGGCATTACACCATTATCTTTGATTCATACTACCCTGCTTCTCACTTTGTTGACTCCCATTCACAGGCTATTCACATTTATTGGTGTTTCATCTCTAACTATAGGGAGGCCACTAGTTTGACTCACAACAATACCTTTTCTGTATTCACCCTTGGCCACTTACGGAACTGTTATGGCAGCTATAACGAAACTTATGGTTACCATGAGGAGGGCGAGAACCTAATGGCCGGGCACTGCTGCAACATTACAGATACTCGATGCTGCTACCAATTAAGGTAGGGACTTTCTCGAGGGGGAGATTCATAAAAAAGGTCAATTTTTGGTATCAATGAATGAAATGAAATACTATTTTTGTGAGAAAGGCTTGATGATTTTGGGATTTGTTGCTAGCGAAAGAAAAATGAAGCACCTGAAGATGAAGATTCTGATTCTGATGGAGATTGACACTACATCATATATAAAGAACACATGCAATTCTCTCTCAACTTGGTGAATGAATTTAGGATCGAAGTGAATGAAGTCAGTATCGAACTGTATGAATTTGGGAAACTACACTCAAGCTTGGATAAATTGGAAGATTTATTTCACTTGAAGATTGGTGGAGTGAACTCACTCTGAAACTCCTACTTTGTGGCTTTCCACTGTAAACTAAACAATAGCTTACATGGTATCGAACCTAAACACCATTGTGTAAGACTTTGACACCTTGGATCACTTCATTCTAGCAACTTTCATGAAATTACCCATTGCTTTAATAACAACGCTCACACCTTGAAGAGGTGCAAGTTTGACTAAGCACCCTGTTACCCCTACTTTCAAAAAAAGGGTCCCCTACTTGCATGAGCCAAAGTGTTTTTCTTTCATATGTGTCTGGGCTTTTGACACTCTATATTGGTATCCCATTAGGAACTCCTAACAACAAGTCATCTCTTCCATCATTAGGATCTCCTTGGAATCTTAGAATTAACTCATCAAACTATCCTAACTAAACATAGCTCCTATAACTACACTTAGGATATCTTAGACTATATTAGAAAGATTAGGAATATACTATAGATTAGGAATATTAGTCATATTATATCTATTAGTATTAGGAATATATGAATAAGGTTATCCTATACTTATAAGAATTGTTGTTATTGGCACTAACATTGAACAATCGCTAATTCTTACATTCTAGCTAATAGAGCTTATACTAGGCACTTGAAATTAATGAAAATGGCTTTGAACTGCTACTAACATTGTACTAACACTAATACTAGCATTGAACTAATACTAAACTAACGGTGAACTGCTGCAGGCTTTCTTACTCATGAAAACACTAAACTTCTAACTAACTAAACTGTAATAAACTCTAACTTAACTGCACTAAGCTTAAACTCAGCAAAGACACTTTCATCGCTATCTTCTTTCTTACCTCTTCAACGACCTTCTCTAAATCTAGAAACAAAACCTCAAGCTAGCTCTTCAGAACTTTATTGCACATACTCCATCCTTCACTACACAACGTATAACAAACATTGCCTAATTTATAGCCTTCAACCACCTAACCAACTAAGGTTCTCTATTACACATTTACCAAGGGAGGATATGTGTTCGAAAAAAAGTAGCATCATGACTCATGAAAGTGGGAAGAGTGCATAGTATATAACATCACATACTCTAATCTCTCTTTTAAGCAGGGAGAAGCATATGGTAATTCTAATACGATATGAACTCTACCATTTACACCATGGTGAACCAGTGTATCGATGTGGTTCCTCCTGCATTTTTGTGTCTTCATTGGTTTAGATTGATTGATCCGGGGTGATTGGATGATGATAGCTCGGTGTAGATTAATTTGTCTTGCTTTATCAGTGTAGATCTCTATTGATTGCTTCATTTTTGTTCCTGTTGATCATTGGTGTTAGTAGATCGATGGATGTTGTTTGATCGATGTTGATCCATGTATCAATTACATGCTTAATCAAGGTATCCTTGTTCCTTAATATCCATCCATTTATTTAGTGAGCTTGGCAGTGTCTATACTTGCTGCTTGATTGCGGTATCTGTATCTTGACCAGTGTATCTTGGGTGGTGTTCATTGATGGAATGATGTCGATAGCTCGGCTGGTTCATGCTAGCTGAGAAGTGCTTATTTCAAGGTTGAGAGCCCTGTTTATATAGCCTAGCCATTTTTCTCTTGCTTGCTTTAGCCAGGTAGAACCGGAACCAATAGTAGCAACAACACCACCAAAAGCAGAGGTAGCGGCAGTATGCCACATTGTTTTTCAGTTCCAACCATCAGTCTATTTTTCTAGTTACCAGTAAGTGGTAACCTTGATCGGAGTGAGTAACTAGCACTAAGCACTTTGCCTAGCTTACACAGTCGAATTGCACTCATCGTTTCCATTGGGAGATTTAGTTCCATATTATCCAGTTGGAATGAAAGCATATCCCGTGGACCTAGTTTACTTAGCCACAAAGTAAGAGATAGAGGCTAGAAGTGGGGGCAGCAGTGAAGGGAGTGCCCTAAGTGCAGTAGGGGAGGGAGCAAATCTTACAGGACATTTTGACTCTCCAAAATCATGTGGCTCAATTCCATTATGGTGGGGTGGCTCATGTACAATTGTGGAGCTTACCAATTGTATCCATCCACCTACTTTTATCTATAGTCTGAAATTGGAAAGTTTGATGAAATGACCTCCATAGATTCTGATTCTCAATTCAATCTTGAGGATCTAGATCCATGTTAGACCCTTGATGAGAGAAACTTGCATAATCAAAAATGTTCTAAGGCGCGGGAAATTGGCGTGGTTATAAATTGACAGTTGTCAGCTATATCTAATGGTTGGTACCAGACGTTGCCAAACATTTCTAGACGGTGCCATATTCCTTGTAGCTGCTTGTTTCTTTCTCCTAGCCTTCTTCCTTGTAGCGCCCAATAGCTTGTTCCTTATGACTTGTCCCTCTTAATCATGCTTGGTTACTGCTATCGAGCAGATAGATTCTGGCCTACTAACTAGCCAACCATATCCGATATAATTGACTTGAAATAGCTGGCTTTATTACTAGTTGCTGGACGAATCACTGTTCTCCATAATTTGATTGAAATATTCTACAATACCATTAGCTTATGGGTGATAAGGGATAATCTTATGGTGATGAACGAGGTGCTGTAAGGCCTAAAGACCAATAAGGGAGAGGAATGAAAATCGCTCGACTAATAGGCCCGCCAATCATGCTACATCATGGGCTCGACCGTAAGGGAGAGGATGCTACAAGCATGGCTCGACCGTAAGGGAGAGGATGTTACAACATGGTTTGACCGTAAGGTAGAGGATTTCAATTACCAAAGTAGAAACAACATTTCTTCACAAGAAGGTTAGGATAGATAGTGATGCTCAATCAAAGAATTAGGCCATCTAACGCTCTTTGAACCAACAGCTTACTGGTCTGGTTGAATAGCCTTCCTTATGCACCGAGCCCAGTTCCACCTTGAACCTGCCAATTGAACTAGTTGGAGATTGTGTTTGAAAAGACCGACCTTCTTGCAAGGAGAATTCAGTGTCTTGTCTAGCTCTGCTTTCCAACCTTACCCTACTTACTTATAATGCATCAGCTAGGAATACTTCGTAGGGAGGGGAGGCATGCATGCTAGTCATGAACCCTTTACCCTTGCCATTACCCATTATGCATTACCATATAAACCTATCCACCTTAAGAACTAGACCCGTTAGGTCTATATCACAACTGAATGAAAGCGAGCACTTAGGAGGTACAGTTAGGCTTACCCCAGGCAGGATGAGATGGGATGAAACAAACTCACCCTTACCCTTACCTTAAATGGTTTCACCCTAAGAAAGATGATGGAGGGAATTCTACCCATCTGATGATGTCAGGAGTAGTACGGTAAGCATGGCATGCTATGAAACCACCCCCTACCTTGGTTACACACTACCTAGTTATCCATTCGAAGACCTAGACCTACCTGCCCTAGACACTTGAGGAATGAATCACTTAATCGGGTGGGACTACTATCCAACTAATATTTCTGGATGGGATCAACCAACCCCAGCCTTTACACTTACTATATCACCCAACAACACTTGCTTCAACTAGGAATAGAATAGGAGGGGACAGAAAGCAAGCACTTACAACCTTTTACCCTTTACTATGCTGCTTTACTCTTACAGCCTGCCCCCCCCTAGAGACCTATACTATTTTGATTAATGAGGCGGGTGCTTAGAAGGTATTGCTAGGAACCCCCTTATATTCTCCAGGTGGGATGGCATGGAGATGGCTGACATAGAACCAACCTTCCCTTACCTATTCACTTATGTGTTTCCTAACTACTTCCTTATACCAATTGCATTAATGAAGAAGCACTTAGGCAAGGTACGATACAACAGCTACAATGGCTAGAGAACCGAGAAGAATAGCATGGTATGGCTGGCATGAAACCCTTCCCTTTCGCTTGTACCTGAATGAAGTGATTGCTTAAAAGGGAGAGCTATTAACCTGATTAGAATTCATTGCATGGCATTGATAGCATGAAACAACCTTACCATCTTCCCCTTATACTTTAATTAAGTGTTTCCTTACTACTTGCTACCTAGAGACCTATACATATGCCCTATACTATGAACTGAATGAAGCGATAAGGAGGTATCACTATTTACCTATTATAAAGACTAGCACTAATGACTTTGTCCCTTACCCTTTACCTTTTCTCCCTCTAACTAAATGGGGTTTCCTTCCTTCCTTTTACCGGTCTCTCCTTTCACTGTATATGGCATGAACTAAACTAAATGGCTTGTCCTATATGGCAAAGAGCTCCAGGCATGGACTGAACTGAACTATTTCATTGAACGTCAGTATGTGTTTCATTGAACATCAGTCTATGTTTCATGGATTTCACATAGTGTCTGTTTTTCATTTCAATAAGAGAGGTTAGAGTCTCTCTCGGTATAGTATCGAGTATCAGTAGTTCATGTAGAGAAGATCGGTAGAGGGTATAGCTAGAGTTCAAGGTCGAGTTAGAGTTAGAGTTAGAGTTCTAGGTTGAGTTTTGTTCCGTCGAGGTAGAGGGTAGGCATATCTAAGTTGAAGCAAGTCATAAGCCCGTTTCTTGTCCTAGCCTGTGTCATTTCTTTGCTAGTTGGGGTTTCATCGACCAGCAAGTTTCTTGTCCTAGTCAGTACCGAAGCAAGTAACGAAAGCAGTGCTAATTCAATGATTGTACTATATATGTAATTATCCAACAATAAGCACCACCTTCCTTCCCTAGCCTTCTTAATGAGTCTTAGAGCTACCCCTCGCCCTTCTGAGGTCTAAGAGCCTACATAGCATCCTTACCCTCTATGAATAAGCTTCCAAATCGATGGCGACCCCCCTCTCAAATAAGTAACTAAGGCAGTCGAGCGTACTATCTTGATGCTTATTGGTGCATCGAAATGAGTGAGTGACCCCTATAAAGTAGTAGGGGTGATGGCAGCCTTGACAGTCGAGTGTACTAATGCACCCTCACCCATATGAATAAGTGACTCCGTCACTTCCTTGCCTTCCTTTCCATTAATTCTAGCCTGACAGACAAATTGATTGGGTCATTAGCAACCTTCTTTCCATCAGATTGAACCAATGAATAGCCTAGTTCCTTCCCAACCCTCTTACTACTTATTAGCTTAATTTCTTACCTACCTAGTGAATCAAGCTATCCCACCTATCATAACTCATCTGGTACACCAGTCTACTCATGCCTACCTAGCTTGAGTGAAGGTCAGATCACCTACCCTACCCTATTCCCTCAGAGCTCAGCATGCCAAAACAGAGGTGTTGCATACCTCGATAAGAGTTTCCAAAATCCGATAAGGGCCATCCTAGTCCCATTTCTCTTTGTCCAGAACATTGCTCCATCCTGACCTTCTTGTTTCTGTCCCCCGCCCGGACAAGAGAATGACAGCTCTTGCTTGCCCGTGGGTCCCTTCAGCCGTATAACCATCGGTATAGTTTAAATATAACACCCCTTGCTCCCCATTACCAATTGCTGGATGGCATGGATGGTCGTCTTACTTCTTGCTTGATCTGATCGGATGGATTGGGCCCATAAACCCTCCTAGATCGGATGAAGAGCTGGCTTGGCTTTAATTGGCAAAACGATGTTTCAGATGCTAAAGACTTTATCGAACCACCCCACCTCATTGCTATCAAACCTACCTCAACATGCCAACCTTAGGACTTATGAGAGAACCAACCATTCCTACCCGCCCTGATTCTTATCAACCTACCGATTTGAAGAATGACGACCCGACAAAAAAACCATATCGCGATTACCCATGAAGGATGTGGTGTTGGTCCATACTGAAGATATTTCTTTTACTCCATGCCTCACTTTCTTTTTTCTTGCTACTATTACAAGAAGGAATTATGTCACCTTTCTACTTTCCTTATTATGGGGGATCATACCTAAATTCGACCTCAGAAGGCAGATCCATCGCTGTGAAAGAAGCAGCCCCTGCCTTACTACTATTTGATGCCATCTTGGATAGGCAGGTTTCTTCATGGCCTAGGATGAAGAAGGAGACCAATCCGTAGGTGTTAAGAAAGGGGAGAGATAGTAGATGCCATCTACTATAATGGATTTACTCCACTTATATATCACTCAAGGTTACGCCATCATGGCATCAACACTAGAATTTTGTCCCGATTCCTTCTATATTCACACTCAATTTCAACCAGGAACGAGAAGGCCCTACTCACAGCAAGTAGACAGGCTCCACCTTTTCTTAATTAAGACTTGTGCTTAAGGAACAAGATCATAGATAGGGCAAGTAAGGAAAGAATGCCCTATTGACATTATATCTATAGATAGTCTTTCTACAAAGGGAGGAAACTCATTCTTTCAGCTAAGGGCTTTCCTACAGCTAAGGACGTCGGGCACTCAGGGATGGCGGC
>APFE031490046.1:3461-21721 GCA_000404065.3 Pinus taeda
CCTTCTACATTTCAAGGTTTGATGAATTCCATTTTCAAACCCTTCCTTAGAAAATTTGTGTTAGTATTTTTTAATGATATACTAATCTATAGCAAGTCTTGGAAGGATCATGTTGAACACATTAACAGGGTGCTACAACTATTGGAGGAGAAAAAATCATATGCAAAAAGATCCAAATGTTTCTTTGGAGTACAAGAGGTGGAATATCTGGGTCATATTGTATCTCATGAAGGCGTTAAGGTAGGCCCTAGCAAAATTAAATCCATTAAGGAACGGGAAATCCCCACATCCATAAAGAATTTGCGGGAATTTCTCGGGTTGATAGGGTATTATCGCAAGTTTGTTAAGAATTATGGGAAAATAGCAGCACCTCTAACAACATTGTTGAAGAAAGATGTATTTTCATGGACTTCAGAAGCAACAAAGGCCTTTGAACATCTTAAAGAGGCAATGTGCCAAGCACCAGTCATAACATAAGAAGGATGTGTATATCGAGAAACAAGAAGGATTCGAGACTTATGATCAAGAGTCCCACATGTAGAGACTCAAGTGAGCATTGTATAGTCTCAAGAAAGCACCCCTTGCTTGGTACACCAAGATCGATAGATATCTCATTGGTTTAGGCTTCACCAAAAGTGAAGTGAATGAAAACCTCTATTATATTATGGTAGAAGGAAAATTGTTGATTATTGTTTTATATGTTGATGAATTGATCCTTACTAGTGATGAGAATATGATCATATCTTGCAAGGACGACCTTGCTAGAGAGTTCAAGATGAAGGACATGGGTCTCTTGCACTTCTTCCTTGGATTTTAAGTATGAAAAGGTGACAGAGAAACATTTTTCTCTCAGGGCAAGTATTCCAATGAGATACTTCTAAGGTTCTACATGGACAGGTGCAAACCCGTGGAGACTCCTCTAGTGACCAACTAGAGGAAAGAGGATGCCACTTCAGGTGAGGAAATGGATGTGACTAGTTACCAACAGTTTGTGGATTCACTCATTTATCTTGTGAACACATAACCAAACATTTGTTATGCATTCAACAAGATTAGTCAATCCATGGTTAGGGAAACCAAATTTTTGGAGGGAAGCTAAACATGTTCTATCGTACCTCAGAGGCACTACCCAATTTGGACTTTGCTACAGACAGATAGGGAGAGTGAAGTTGTGTGGCTTCACCGATAAAAATTAGGCAGGAGGTCCATAAGAGTACATCAGGTGGAATATTCAGTGTTAGGTCCGCAACAGTTTCTTGGTATAACAGGAAGCAAGGATCAGCGGAACCTAGCTCAAAAAAAGCAGAATACATGGTTGTAAGTCAAGCATCACGTGAGACGATCTGGATGAGGATGATACTTGTTGGCTTCTTTGGTCCGATGATGGATCCTACTGCAATTTAATGTGATAATAAAAGTTGTATCAAAATCTATGAGAATCCCATTTTCCACGATCGATCCAAGCATATTGATATCCACTATCACCATCTACGGGATTTGTATAGAGGCAGATTATGTTGTTGTAGTACATTCCGACAAAGGAACAAGATGTTGATATTTTGACAAAGGCTTTGTCAAGAGAAAAATTTGAGTTCCATAGATGCAAGATAAGGGTGGTTAATAATCCATTTCTTCCTGAAAGGGACTGTTGAAAATCTAGCAAGAAAATCTAGTTTTGACTTTTCCTTGGTCAAACTAGATTAAAATTTGAATTTCTATTTTAGGTGACATGGCTCTTGTCACTTCGTTAACTTATTAAATTTGAGTTGGATAAGCTTGATTTTATTTCTACATGATTTATTGCTAATTTGTAGCAATATATTTCTATTAATTTGAGTTATTATCAGTTTAACTAGTTCTAACTATCAGAAGAACTAGTGGAGGTCAAGTTGTGGAAGTGGAACTTCAACCACACTTAGTGAGCAACCAATTAACTGATCAATCAGCCCAAAATAATTGTTGCATGCATAGAATTCAAGTTACCCATTTGAGATGGAGATTCCCAGGTAGTGTACTACCATTGGTAGCATATTCCCATGTGTATAGGTGGTGCATGCAATCAGATATTAACTCAAGGCTATTGCATAATTCTTAGCGTGAAATTCCTAAAAAAATAGGGGCAATTTCCCAAACAAAAAACACAAGGAAATATGAGCTTGGGAAGGATTGAAATTAGCTAAATGTTGGGCTAAGTTTAGTCATTCGGGTAGAGGGATAGACTATACACTTGTAGGGTGTGCTCAAGCTTAAGAAATCATTGTATTTCTTCTCTATTCTCTTATTAATGCAATACAAATAGTGAGGGGCTTTGAGTAGTTTCTTTCCACTAGATAAATATTTATGTATGTGTGATGTTTGATTTTGTGTGTCTATGATTCTTGTTTTAGATGGTGAATTTGGTTTCACAAATTAGTAGAGTAGCTTCAAGTCTTGTGATTTAGTAAATTTAATGAGCAGTATTGAATATATACATTAATTTCTACAAGTTACACACTACATTAGTGTTGTAATCATCAAAAGAAGTGAAAAGGAATTCCAGTATAGAAAACACATGAAACCAGGTAGGATACAATGAGTGAAGAAGAACTTGATTCACCTAATAACTCATGCATTCACTAGCACTCAAGAGGATTCCAGGTGTGATGAAGAAGAATATTAACAGTCTAACATTCACAAGAAAAATTAGGAGATGACTATTTTGAAATGTATCTGATAGACATTATTCCTTCCAAAGATATTCTTTGAAATGATCAACATCACAATTCCATGCTTCTATTGGTACACACTCCATACCTGAGTTAACCACAAGAGTCGTACATGGAGATGAATCAATTAGAATAGAACCTTGAATCCGATCAGAAGCTGAATCTTGAAAGTGAAAAAGAGTAAATCTAAAATACCAAACTTCTTTCAAGAAGGAATGTACATCCAATGAAATCATGCAAAGAAAATGTTTTTGTGAGAATAACAAAATATGAATTAGTTCATGGATCTTACCAGGGTCGTGAGATCCTCACATAACCAACAATGAAAGTTGAAGTGTCTTCATTTCCTGATGAGTCTTGGAACTTTCAAGGATGTTAAATCGCATTTCAAAGATTGAATCAGATCATGCAAGGTTTGCATATAACTGCCACCTATAATTTCAATAGGACCATTACTAACCAAATGACATCCATCTCTATCACTGATTTGACCAGATTTTACAACTCAAACAACTAGATTAATCAAGTATAAATATTCTTCTAATCGTAAATCTAGTGATGTATGAATCATAGAAATTTCATGAGAAAGATGATTTGAAGAGTTTCCTTCATGTAAAAATGAAAATGACAAGGAGTAGAGTGGATGCTCAATGATATGATTGTTTCCTTTTTCATTATGGCTAACCTCACTACCTTGTGTCAACTGAGAAGTTAACTCATCAGATGAAAAACTTGAAGAGCATGGAGTATCTTCATCACTATTAGATGCATCGTAAATAGTAGAGCACAAGGGATAGTGACATGAAGATAAAGTTTCGATAATGACATTTTCTTTGGTTGGATCAGATTCTAGATCTAATTCTTTCAAATCAAAATCTTCTTGAGAAACCAAAAGATCAACTAGTGCCCCGGGGCATTCACTATTGCATATGTCGATAGAGTCATAATCATTAGAATGATTGTTTCCCAAGACAACAGATCTAAATAAATTGATTTCATTTGATTTACTACCGAGATTAGCAGATTGAAAATCATCCAAGAATGGAAGAGCATCATATTTACATGGGGGGCTTTGAAAGGGGGGAGAGACATCAAAAGTATCTTCACTTTCTCTCTCCTCTACCTATGTAGTGTGACTGCCTTGTACCTAATCACAGTTTGAATTAGCAACTTGAAAATCAAGAGAGTGCGAAGAACTATTTGGTGAAGCATATCAATTAAATGGATCATGGTACAAAGAGTCATGGCATGTAGATGATAGAGGATAACACATGTCCCTTAAAGAAGTAACAATTTTAGTGGAACCAAAATCAAGATTGAGGTTAATAGTGCTAATTTTGTCTTGAGGAATGAAAGGATTAGTCCTCACCCTAGGCTTCGTGAACCATTCCATTGAATCTAAGCCATGATAGGTTGATGAAGGTTGAAGAGACATATTGGTAATCTGATTTGTGGATTCCCAACTTCAACATTAATGCAAGGAGGCACCCACATCAGAACTAAAAAAGGAGGAGGACAAGGAACAAAAGGAATAGTAGGTTCCTCCTCTAAAATTAGAGGTGTCTCATGATTCACAAGAGTTAGGGAAGCAGAAACATCAAGGGGTTCAGATTCACCATGAAAATAGACATGAACCAAACACACAAACTTTTGTTTAAAGAAATCCCAATTCATGTCTTCTTCAGGAAATTCATAACAGAGGTGAAGAAATTGATCATAAAAATCCTGAATTGATTCATTAGGCTTCATTATTAGTTCATTAATTATTTTAACAATATCCTCGTAATCATACCTATCAAATGCTAAATGAAGCTCCTTGATGAGGTTTTCAAAATAATGAATGGAAGTGGGTGGTAGGGTATGAAACTATCAGCTAACTTGAGCTTCAAGTGTGAGGCAAAAAGGAATATAAACCACATCTTCATAATCAATTTCATAGTATTCATGGAACTTAAGAAAAATAGATGCATTCTTGGTAATTTTTGTATCACCCTCACTCTCAAACTTGAATTGCGATAAGTCATCAAGTTGTTCCTCAAAGATGAAAATTTTACCAGGGCATAGGTTAGATAAACATTATGCGATTATGATTTGGGGATGCACCATTTAAGATAATAGATTCAAAATAGTCATAACAGGAACAGCTTGTCCTCTAGCCCTCATTCTAAAGCCATTTGTTGATGATGTTGGAAATACATCAACTAAAAGGGTCTCCCTGATGAAAATTCCCAATCATACTTCACATTTTCTGGTGTGGGAGCCCTTTTGGAAATACGGCCCGATTGCCATATGTTATTAGAGACATGCCTTGGCTGCAATGTTTAACACAAGAGAGTAATGCACAGATGCTTTCAGATTAGTAAGTGAGTATGCCTAATAGAATGTTTAGTTGTGAAATGTATCAAGTTTTTTCTACCAAACGGGGAGAGAAAAGTGAGCCTTTAAAACACAAGTAATAGTACTAATCTAGTAAAGACACATGATCGTGTACATAAGAATGAACCATTGATTAACCAATGAAATAGTTCTTATGGAAGCAATGATTATTAAAAAAAAATACAGCACACCTTCAGTAAGATAAGTACTAAACCACTGAAATTAGTATAGATGAAAACAACATACATCGCAAACATTCAAAGAATGATCTTACAATATTTATGACATAAGCATGAAAGTGTATTGGTTCAACGAGCTTCGTAATTAAGAAAAATTTCCAAGAAACATTAGCACAGAGAACACCACTAGCTCTAGTAGTGGAGCATTACAGCAACCACTTGCTCTTCCAAAAGAACTATCTTTCTCTCTTATCCCAAGTAGGAGGAACCAAGGTGAAAAGTCCTTTTACATGAGCTATGAGGGTGTATACATAACAAATGGGGTGACCATTCACCTCCTTTGTGAGTCTTGGACTACCCTAATGACTGTTTGACTTCTCTATGACCTTTCAAATCCTTCATGACTTTTCACATTCTATGCATGGATTTTGGAATTCCAATTTACATTACATTTCATATTTATTAAAATTACATAATACACAAATGATGTGGCCAATGATGACATGACATTTTGACAAGATATGACAAGACATTGATGACATGGACTGCATGATGACATGGAAATGTCAAGCCATTCTTGTTACTACTATCTTAGGCCTTCTTGAGAGATGGTGCATGTTCTCCTTTTCTTCCTCCTCCATAAGGCTTGAAGGTAAGGAGTCTTCAATGTGATCTTGATTTCTAGTTGTTGTTGCAAACTGGTGTCCCTTTGTATTTTCTTGATTGATCAGCTTGTCTTTGTAGCTACAAAGGTGTCTTCTAGTAGGGTCTCCTTCTTCATCTCCTTCATCATCATCGTGTCATAACATTATATAATGCCTACAGCTAAAATCCACTCATGACAAGATGACACCAGTCATATAAACCCCGAGTATAACATGATTCATGACAACCATGAATCGAGATAGAACCAGGTGATAGTTTGAGATATAGGCTCAAGGATTATGCAGTTACGTAGCTTAGTAGGTCAGGGTCCAAAGCTAAGCCTTGAGACTATGCAATGCGCAATTTAGGTTGGCCAAGGCAAGACAATTGCACACTCGGGGGGATTAATGGATCAAGATGAAGGCTTGAGGCTTGAGGTTTCCAAATACGTAGTTTTAGAGGGATAGAGGCCAAGGGATTGCACATTTTCATATGAAAGGGCTGAAGGATGAGGCTTGATGCTTGAGATTGCGCAGTGCGCAGAGGAGGATGATTGGAAGCAAGGATTACATAGTTCTGGAACTCAAGGATCAGGAGTGAGCATTAAGAATATGAAGTGTGCATTTCTGGAAGGCAAGGATTGCACATCGTGCAGTTCCATGAGGAAAAGTTTAAGCTTGAGGGCCGAAACTACGTAGTGAACAGTTCAGGGAGGCTGAGTGGTGCCCAGTTGCTTGGTCGAGAAGTTTTCTATATTTGGCTAAGTGTGGGATCATTAAGGCCAAAGTGAACAAGGAAAAAATTTGAGCATGATCACACACTTAGAGTAGTTGATGACACAACACAGATGACTCTAAATACATGAACAACATAATTCCCCAATACGATGACATTGTGACAACTTTCCCCAAGTGTAATAATAAATGTACACTTTGTGATGACATTGGAAACACTTATGCGACACTACTTTAAACTTTTATAATGAGTGTGATACATGTATACCTGATAAGGATGAATCATTAACTCCAAGGCTACCCCTTGAAGCAAACCAAAACTACATTTTTGTGATGTGCGATGGTTGGCATACCAAAAGACAACATTTGCTACAGTAAGAGGAAAGTGTAAACGACACTTCCATAATGTGAACAAAATTGAAAGTAACACATGACAAAATGAAGATAAAATGAAAATGACACTTATTACAACGAAGAAAAGAAAAAGTGACAGTCGTAAACATGAAAATGACACTTATGAAATTGAAGGTGCGCAAGAGTGATAGTTGGAAAAACTCATTGAAATAGAAGAACAATCGCGACCAAAAGTGAGAGAATGTCAATGAGAATGTGCAATGACTATCGACATAGGTTGAAAATTACACATGTACTACCTTGATGGACCTTTGTTATGCTCGTTCAAGCTTGCATAAAAGAGTGCACTCATGAACTTGTTATGGACTAAGCATTAGTGAGCATGTGACTTCGACACTTAAAAGCTAAGAAGAATACTGAAATACTTAACAAAGCACTAAATGACCATAAAGTGACTACAGAATGAATGATTGCAAGTTCCATAGTAGGCTCTAAAATTCAAGTGTAGACCAAATTTTGGAGGGTGTTTTTCACGATGACAACATTTTTATAGAGTCTAGGTTGACTTTTGGAAACTTTGATTCTACCATTATGCTTTCAGTTTGAGTTTAGAGGTCCATAATCCATCCTTATGCGTTAGTGACATTGAAGGCTTTATCATTGTGGCAAAGAAATGATGAGAAGGTTGGGAGAGATTCATAACATCAAGGCCTCAACAAGGGTTGTAATCTTTCTCTGTTATCATTAATACAAATTTCATTGTTTTTTCCATACACCATGTCATATATTTTGATCTATTTTCTTGTCTTGGCTAATTTGGAGGTTCTACTTTCAGGAGTTAAAGTTGAAGCTAGAGTGAGCGGGTGAGGGGAAGAAGGAAGCTTTCATTAGACACCAAATATGTCTTATTATTATATTTAAAATATCTCTAGGGAGATATAATGTATTTTTATTGGCTGTTTCTAGGTTAAGCCATTGAACCTAAGGAGATCACTTCTGTCAGCAGAAGGGATTTATCTAGAAACAACTTGGTGACTCCACTAGGGATAAAATTTTCTTCGGTGGTTTTCTTTGTCCAAACTCTTAGGATCTTCATAAATGACCCTTTTTGTCTTGTTTAGATTGTAATTTGACTTTAGAAAACTATATTTCGAGCTTGATTAGAGTTTTTTCCTCACTTGTTTCTTGAATCAGCCCCATCATACATGTCCTTCTTTGACAGTGCGACTCAATGTAGTTTTCCTTTGTATTAAGTGTGATGCAGTGCAATTTTCCTTATGGTAAATTGTGATGAAGTAATGACAATGTGACTCAGTGTAATTTTCATTTGTATTAGGTGTGATTCAGTGCAATTTTATTTCCTGTAAACTACGATGAATAAGTGACAGTGTGACTCAATGTAGCTTTTTGGTTCATTAAGTGTGAACCATCGCACTCATGTCTATAGATTACCTACAACGATGCTTGGAAAATTCAAAAATTAAGGCTTCTTTGTCTTCCTTTGAAAAAAATATTATTTGTTATAGTTTTCCAAGTCTTTGGTCTACTTGCTTCTCTATAAAGCCAACATTTACTTTAAGCATTAAAATTTGATTTCTCTTTGATAGGAAATTATTTGTTTCTTGTAAATTATAGTTTTTTTAAAATTTGGCTTGATTATTGATTCATTCAAAGACATTTAGTACTTCATTAGTTAGTTGTTTTAATTGCTTCTTTTATTTCAGTAATATATTCATAGTTTGAGTTTTCGTTGCGTTACGAAAATTCAAAAAAAAAATTGCTATTGTTGATTAAGGCTTTGAATTTGTGAAATTAGAATAGTGTGTTTGAAGGCCTTGTTTGGAAGATTGTTTTTCGGAATTGTCAAACTGAAACCTCTTCCTTTTCTCTAGTTAGATCTTCATCGAATTGAAAAAGGTTCTCTCATATTAGCTTCATTTTAGGAAGTCAACTGAATGTTTCTCTTTTACAGTCAAACAAACACCTTAACCAAAGAGAAATGTTTAAAATTTACCAATGAATCTAAGCAGCATTTGAAACAATAAATAAATCTAGTTGGTCTAGGTTAGATGACTTGTTACAACATCTCTAAATGTGGGAGTTGTCATTCATTGTCTACATCACACTTCAAGGACGGTCAATTTTCCATGTACTTCAAAGTATATATGATCATTATTCCACATACCTTCGGGTATATAGGAAGGCCCTCCACATACAACGAGTATATAGGAATAATCCCATCATACGGTTATGCATTAGACAACACTACCACATATTATGCTTCCATGTACCCTTGCGTATATATCGAAATTCCCATTAGGTTGAAAACCTGCCATAGGTAACCAATTTTTCCGCCTTATTATTTTTAATACACTGAATAAAACATTTGGGGATATTTTATGCATGTACTTAACAGTATATTGTAGTTCACAACAACCTAATAATCCCTTCATACTTAGTGACCCTTTTCCTTGTTACTGTTTCTTTGATTGATTTCTCACTTTTTACTCCTCTATCACACATGCAATCTGTCACCTACAATTCTTCTTGCTAAAGGTACTTGATCCAACCTTCCTTAATTGTTTGTCCTTGTTTTTCCTTGTTATTCCTTTTCCTTCCTTTCTCCAATATTAGAGTGCTCTAAGAATGTTATGTGTGTGCAATAGTATGAGAAAATAGAGAGAGCTCTAAAAATGAACTGACAAAAAGTAAACCAGGAAAAGCTGTGAACTGATACTCAGAATCCTTTTTATCAACAAGGCCTCTATTTTCTTCATTTTCCTTCTTTTTTCCTTCAATTTCCCTCTCATACAAATATTTGCCTCTTCACCTTCCTTTTCTCCTATTTTCCTTTATTTTCATAAATAAATTCCAATGAATTCCTCTTTACCTTTGCCAATGCCTTTACCAATTTCCATAGCCATAAATAAACTGAAAGTGACATCCACTAGGATGTTTTTCCCACCATTTAGCTTGGACTATGTGTCACGTGACCTTGGTCTTATATTTTTTTTACATGGAAAATCAATAAGGGGATATTACAAACCCCTCCCCCTTGGGGGAACACCTTCCTCATCATTCTATGACACCTATGACCAGAAAATAACTGAAAACGAAACATATTTCCCATGGAGCTTTATAACATATTTCTTTGCAGTATATACAATGACCACTCCTAAAAACATGACAATTGTACCATTTACTATAGATTTATAACACAACTCATTATGGTATTTATAATCATAACCACATATACTTATGCACATTTTCTTTGACTAATAAATAATCATATTGTCTATGGAGATTTATAACCACAACTCAATACAATATTTACAATAATATACACATATACATATGCGCATTTGCTCCAATTAGCAAATAAAAGGATATGATTCCCACATTAGTGACAAGGGAATCTAGAGGCTCACACCTCCACCCTCCAAAGTAGTACCCGAATTCACCTCCTTCCTAGGAAGTCTAGAATCCACTACCAAATTCAAACCTACATCCAATGTCCAATGCTACAATCCTTGTGCTACTTGTTCCATCAGTGAATAGTTATCAGCTCATTGTTCTAAGGAACACTCCCAATGTGTTTCTAATTCCATTTGGAAATGCTAATGACCAAAAATAATGTATTCCCCAACCTTCCCTTCTCTGATACACAATCCCTCAGGCAATCCGGTCACCACCTTCCATCCAATCACTCACCTTCCAAGTTTTTTTGGCATCCCCTTCTCTGCTACATAGTTCCTAGGGCGATCCATTCCTTGGCAAGGTTTCCTTGCATAGGAAGGTCCAAAAATCAAGGCATTTCCCTACCTCAAAACCATCATAGCAACCATAACATGCTCATGGAAATAAATGGACACTATTGGGTACCGGTTTCCCACAATGGCCCTACTCCTGAATGCTTTACCATTGTAATGCTTCCTATTCCAATTCCTTTTTGTTGTTGCTGCTAACATTCTTATAGTCAATTTCAACCACCTAAATGGGGTATTTCCATGCTTTCTTGTACCAAGAACATAATTTCCATTAGATTCAAAAGGAATGAAATAAATTAAAATCATACCTCATTGGTAGCTTGTCAATAAGGTACACCTGCAATTCTATTTACTTCCCGTTACAACAAGTCAAACTAGCTTTTTGATCAAATCACCATGTATAAACTTATCACATTTGGTTAGCTCAAAATTTAACCATCATAAATCAAAGTCATGAATCACATGTAATCATCATAAACCAAAATCACAGATCATATGTAACCATCAAAAATCATAATCATATGCATAATTAAAATTGAAATAAAATACAAATACTTATCTTTCAATTGATTCTTTGCTTCTTCCTTTGTTATTTTCCTTTCCATACACAAACTTGTTTAGTTTCCAAACCTGGTGAGCACCTATTTCCTTCTCTTTTCTTTAACCACATATACATGCTAGTTTGGTTTACCAAAATCAACAAGCACCTAATTCCTTCTCTTCTCTTCAAGTAGTAAGGGAATCTAGAGACTAAACCACCTCCTACCTCAATATTAGTAACAAGGATATCCCAAGACTAAACTACCTCTGCCCTCAATAGAAATAAGGGTATCCTGAGGCTAAACTGCCTCTACCCTCAATAGCAGCAATAAGAGAATCCAAAGAATAAATTTCCTCAACCCTCAATATCAAAAATGGAATCTAAAGACTAAACTGCCTCAACCCTCAATATCAGCAAGAGCATCCAAAATCTAAACCACCTCAACCCTCAATATCAACAACAAATGCCTAGACAATCCCATACCTTCCTTTTCCATCACATTGTACAACATAGACACATACATAGTGTACAACACAACACATACAACTACATTGAGTGTACAGCATGACACATACACTTACACCTGGTGTACAACACAAAACATACACCTACACCCTGTGTACAAAAAAAAAAACACATACACCTACACCCAGTGTACAACACAACACATACAACTAGACCCGGTGTACAACATAATGCATACACCTACACCCAATGTATAACACAACACATACACTTACACTTCGTGTACAACACAACATATACACTTACACTCAGTGTACAACACAATACATATACATATAAATCATACAATATAACGAATATAGATGTCACGACATAACGACTACACAAACTTGTAACATAGTACCACATATACATAACATGTATGACATGTACACAATACCATATCTACACAACACCACCTACACAACATGTACACAACTCCACCTGCAAAATGTGTACACAACACCATATGTACACAAAACCACCTGCGCAACATGTACACAACACCACATGTACATGACACCACTTGCACAATGTGTACACAACACCACGTGTACATTGCACCACCTGCACAACATGTAGACAACACCACATGCACACAACACCACATGTACCATAGGTACACTACACCACATGTACAACATGTGCATAGCACCTTATGTACATGTTAATGGTGTTGGACCTGCCAACATATTAGAAGATCTCCCTGGTAAGTAACCCCAACTAGACCTCAAACCATTTGGAGTAGGAGTCCCAACAATGAGTAGTAAAGTAATGCCTTGACTATGGTAGCATGTAGAGGTAATTGTGATAACTTTTTCAGAAGCAAGTGTGTGACCTTGCAGTGATTCAAGTGAGATGCATGAGGGTTCTAACACATAGAGGGGGAAAGGAAGTGTGTCCCTTAGAAGCTTGTAATAGTACGCAACTTGAAAGGAACACACGAGCGGAATGACATCACAAAATGGAAAGCGGACTAGTCCACAAATGAAATTGATGGGTTAAACCAACAACACGTCTGCAACAAGATTCATACAATTGAATACAAAATGGTTCATACACAAATGAATAAGTTAAATATTATACATTGCTAAAACAACCAGAATAGTCCAACTACAATAACAATATATGCATGAAAATGTGTTGGCTCTATTATATATTATTAAGTGAAAGTTCCATCCATACATAGACTATTGACAACCACTATCTCCAATAGTGGAACATTACAGTCAACACTGCCTGCTCCTCCAAAGAGATGTACTCACTCTACACTATGGACAAGCCAAGGCTCGTCAAAATACTCTCCAAGCTTCCTCTAAGCAATGCCTAGCCAAAAGCTTGGCTCCCAAAATCATGTACTATGAGTTATGAGGTTCTATATATAGCAAAGGGTGGGGTGACCCTTGACATTCCCCTTTGACTCTTGGACTAACCTCATGACTCTTCACATTACATAGTGACTATTCACATTCCACTAGTGACACTTGGAATTTCACTTACAACATATTTACAATAATACAATTTCCACATATATCTAGGTGGGACAAAATAGGCTTGATTCAGCATAACAAGACAAAAAACATCACTGGGGGTCTTGGGGAAAGACCAATTCGGTAACCTCCTTGTGGTGGTCTTCGGTGATGAACCGATACCAAGCTTAGTAACAATGTAAACTTTGAAATGGGAAATATAAACTCAAAATGGGAACTCTGGCCAAAAAGCCCCGAAAAAACATCAAAAACAGTGCTAAAAACAAAAAATGTGTATACTATAACGATTTTTTTTGTTTTTTAGGGTCAATTTTGAACATGTTTGAAAAATGGCAGTGAAAACAAAATTTTTGTGCAAAATACAGCTTCAAAACGAAAAAGTGATGATACTGGAACGATGATTTACTTTTTTAGGGTCAATCTTCAAAATTTTTAAAAAATGCTAGTAAAACCAAATTTTTATGTGCCAAACAAAGTTGTTTATGAGGAAAAAAACACATTAATGTTTCTGGTAGAATATCATTTTTCTTTCCTAAGTGTGAATTCAACATGTTCTCAACCATACCATGCTAGATACAAAAGAAATTGAAATTTTTTCAACTATAAAATTAAAAAACCATGACATTATGAACAAATTACATCACTAGATGAATTCAAAAGTCATTATTTGTATATTGAATAAAACATACATTATATCTCTAATTTAATATTGCATTGTAGATATTTTAAACAATAAAAATTATCATAATTAAGACATATAATCCAAAAACATAAAAATGCCTCATAACTTCTCATTTAAAACCCTATGGAAATCATAAATTTTATTTCAAGATATGATGCATACATCAGTTATATAAACTATCTTAAAAAATTATTCAAAATCACTCATATTTTCTTGCACACCATCAAAATTCACATCTTCAGATGAGTGACTGGATGTTGATGAAGATGTTCCATATTCTTCTCTTTCATCAACTAATGCCCCATCTGAGTCCACATGCATGCCCATCATTTCAGGTTTCAAAATTCTGCTAGATCTACGAAGGGTTTCAGCAGACTCCCATCTCAACACTGTTCCTTCTGGTAACAACCTTTTCAGAATCTCTATCATCTTGAAGCAAAAATTTCCTCTCTTTGTTAAATTGAAGTCATAAACAAGTATGTCAACATCCTCCAATTTTAATATGTCTATGCAACGATGATTTATATTTGTACCCTTTCTTTTTCTCTTTCCGCCATTTTTTTTTCAACTACCATCTCTGGCTTATACACACCATTGGATGGGTGTGTATTTGTGGCATAACAATGTACTTCAACACTTGTAACATCCTCATTTTCTGTAAAGACCTTTATAACTTTAGCAACACAAAATGGATAGCCATTGGGATCTCCATCTGCTAGCACTGCGATCATCCAACCGTCCTTAATATCATGTATTGAACCCCTGTAAAGGTCTTCCATGGCTTCACGTTGTGCACGAGAACTTCTGGAACCAATATACATCTTTGTTTCCTCTGCCTGTGAAGAATTAATAATACCTTGAGATTGTTGTTGTTCAACAATGTTTATTTCCTCATTCTCATTCGACACATTTTGTGGCCAAATAAATGGATTTTTCAAAGATATATCTTCATTTGTTGCTGTTGAAATGATATCACTTTGATTATTGAAAAATGACTACCAAACTGAATCAGAAATGTAAAAGTACTCATATGTATATCTAATACATTTTTTAATTTCTTCCAGGCAATCAGCATAATTTATATCTCTATTTTATCTGTGTGCATTATGAACTTCACCAACTGATTGTAATAACATTATTTTATGCAAATATTGGATGATCTGGAATGAACTTCAAAAATTGCAAACCTGATGACGGTGCCTATTCTGTAGTTGTTGAATACTTCTTTCCCCATATTAGTGTTCCCATCAATTTTTTTGATACGAAATTGATGTTGGAAGCTAATGTCATTAAGTTGTTCAATGCATTTCCCCTCACCATATGATCCTAGAATAAACCTTCACATGTCAACAGTTTCGTCCAACACATCAAAAGTAGGCTTTGGCATGTATGATTTCTTAATACATTCAATTAGTGATGGCAAACTCCCAACTTCCTTCCTCCTCAATGTGACTAAAAAACGACTGAACATCTGATCAATATGGTCATGAGTGTGCCCAATAAGAAGGAAACCAACCTTTACCTTTTGAAAAATTCTCAATTCAACAAGAATGTTTAGATATCCAAAAACAACCTGATTTTTGTTTTCACGGCATTAGATATCCAAAAACAACCTGATTTTTGTTTTCACGGCAAAGCGTTGTCCAATTGCAGATACAAAACTTCAGGAAGATTACTAGACTAATGAGAAAGAATATCATGAATTATGGTTATGGTCAGATTTGCATCATTATGAATATTTGGAGCTGTGAAGTACACCCTTGGCAACATTTTCCCATTGAAGACCATACAACCGACCAAGTGAAACTGAATAAAATTTTCCTCCTGTAAATTTTTGGGTGTGCGAACTAAATGTGGTAAAAGTGTTTTCTTCTGGTCCATACCATCAATTATCAAACCCAAATATTTATTCGGATTATCATAACAATTCTTTCGATGCTTGTACAACTTCTTCCTTTCGTTTGTTTGTTGTTCGCGATGCTCCTAAAGTTCTTTGACAATTCAATCTACACAACATAAAAGAAAACCATTAAGAAATATGTTTTCATAGTTGATGACTATACAATTTTAAAAGTTAAAGCTATGAATGCTTACCTCTTTCCGACCCTTCACATTTCTCCCTTTTTGATTTAAGAGATGCACATGTATTGCAATTCCCCATCCTTTTCTTCTTAGGAATATGGACATTGTTGAATTATTTTTTCCATACCTTCACAAAATATTGATATGTAATAAACCGGCCATGTCCCTTAACACCTTATGCATATTCTTTGTATAAGTTGTAGATTTCTCGTCTTGAAAAATTATCTGGAATATGTATTGTATTGTCTCTCTATTTGGCATACACCCGTCATGCATTGAAAAGAAATCTTCCATCCATGACATTACAGTATTTGATAATGGCCCAAACTGTCTTTTATGACATACTTCTGAATAAAATGTGGGATCCTTTTCCAAATTTTCTTGAATTCTCGAGAGACGAAAATTCCCAATTGAATGAAACATTATGAAATATTTTCTACAGATAAATAAAGTCCTAATATGATAATAATAACCTGACAATGTAGATTGTATGCACCCATTTAAATATGAATTTTGCATGTTTTTATTCATTGAAAAATATCTCTTCCTGCTCTCTAATGCAAATTTGAAACCCATATGTTTCAAGCAATCTTTTTGGCAACATTCACTTGAAATGAGAGCACAGATAGAACTTCTTCTCTTCAAATATTCTGCTCTACCCCTTGTATAACTAGAACAGTTTGCATTGATACGAAAAGGTCTACTCCTATTCCTCGATACAATATTTCTTGGCAACATCTCCATCATTGGATCATCATTTGTATAACGATTTTCATCATCATTAAGAGGAAGGTTATCCACACTATGATCAGTTGTGCTTTTCAAATATTAACTT
Source organism: Pinus taeda (assembly GCA_000404065.3). Classification (NCBI taxonomy): domain Eukaryota; kingdom Viridiplantae; phylum Streptophyta; class Pinopsida; order Pinales; family Pinaceae; genus Pinus; species Pinus taeda. The sequence goes on from APFE031490046.1 coordinate 20,356, forward strand.
GGAGGATATTCTTCATCTTCCCCTTCTTCAGTGCTAATGTCATAGTCCTTAGAATTCGGACTGAATGGAAATGACTCGATGTTTAATGGATATTCTTACTCATGTGCATTGTCAGTGCTGCTCGCATAGTCCATAGAATTATGACTACGTCGAAAATGTGACTGTTTACTTATTGAAGATGCTACATCCTATCATTTTTCACTGCTACCTTTATACTCATTAGAATTAGGACTAAGTGTATCATCCTGTCCTTCATCACTGTTGCTCTCATAGTCCTTAGAATTAGGACTAAGAGGTCACTATGACACTCCATTCTTTTGAAATTCATCATCACACTCTTCATCATTGTTGCCCTCATAGTCCTTAGAATTAGGACTAAGTGGACACTGTGACACTCCAATCTTTTGAAATTCATCATCCCGCTCTTCATCACTGCTGCTCTCATAGTCCTTAGAATTAGGACTAACTGGGCACCGTGACACTCCATACTTTTGAAATTTATCATCATGCTCTTCATCACTACTGCTCTCATAGTCCTTAAAATTAGTACTAAGTGAACACTTTGACACTCCAGTCTTTTGAAATTCGTTATCACGCTCTTCATCACTGCTGCTCTCATAGCCCTTAGAATTAGGACTAAGTGGACACTGTGACACTCCATTATTATGAAATTCCCCATCATGCTCTTCAACATTGTTGCTCTCATAGTCCTCAGAATTAGGACTAAGTGGACACCGTGACACTCCATTCTTTTGAACTTCACCATCATGCTCTTCATCATTGTTGCTCTCATTGTCCTTAGAATTAGGACTAAGTGGACATCGTGACACTCCATTCTTTTGAACTTCACCATCATGCTCTTCATCACTGTTGCTCTCATAGTCCTTAGAATTAGGACTAAGTGGACACCACGACACTCCATTCTTTTGAAATTTGTCATCAAGCTCATCATCACTACTGCTTTCATAGTCCTTAGAATTAGGACAAAGTGGAATCTGTGACTATTTATTTGAAATTCTCCATCCCCTCTTTCATTAGTGCTGCTCTCATAGTCCTTAGGATCAAGACTAAGTGGAAGAATTGACTTTCTATTCATAGTGGAAGAATTCCCACTATATTCATCAACATGAATAGAGTTGTTACATGATGAAGATGTTGATGGTGTATAAATCAAAAATTCACTATCAGGACAATCCATCCCTTTCAAATAGAAGATTTTGAATGATACAAATGGAGAGTCTCCTAAAGATATTATATAGCTTAGAAAATGAAAATTTCCCTCCAAAACGTTTGTTAGATTTATTTCCCTTCATTATTTTATTCTACAATTTATTGAAAAATGTAAACTAAATTTTTTTATGAAATA
>APFE031490074.1:0-36567 GCA_000404065.3 Pinus taeda
CCCCTGGTTAGGGCTGTACAAAGGCGAATATAATAGGGTGCGAAGGCCTTGTAGGTCAGGGAAGTACACGAAGTAACCTGCATGAAGGCATTCACAGTTGGACCAAATCAACCCTTGCAACATCTCCAGGGTGCGGAAACCTCGTTCCAGCATCCCCCCATACTGCTTCAGGTGAGACCTCAGCCCCTGCTCTATGGAATTTTTCCGAAAGGGCCAGTAGTACAGGGATTTGTTTGCCTAATTAACTTCGAACCTGGGTGAGGCCCCCACAAGCCAACATATATCAGCCATTGGTTTCACTTGAGGAGGTGCCCCAAACTATGTTCTGACTTGTCGTGGTAGTATTTTCAGGTTACCTTCTTTCACCAGGTTCGTGGTGTGCTAAGTGTGGTTTACTACTTTTACTATGTTATTTGACACCCCTGTTGCTCTTACCATTGCCAATTCAACTTGCTTGATCTGCACATCCCAATCCATGAATAGAATGTCCTTATGTGTCTCCTCAATCTCAGGTAGATTAGCTCTCCTTCCTTCTTCTATTTCTTTCCATTCAATGAATTATGAAATCCTTGTATTTCAATCATTAAATTAAATTCTTTGGTCAATCGCCTTATCCATTAACTGATCACTGGTGATTAGATAAGGAGCAATATGCAACATTCTTTGACAAAATTTCTCTTGCTATTTTGATAGAAGGGAATTTAGCTCTAGTGCCTCTTTGATGAATTCATCGACAATAGGGACATCTTCATATTTTTCCATGGCTTCCTGCAATTCTTGAATTTGCATGTTCTTTGTAGAAATGTCTGCTTCATGGCTTATCTTTAACACTTCCATATTCTGCTGTAATTGAGTGATTTGTTCAACAACTTGCTAGTTCACATTTGATTTTTCAATTTGCAGCTATTGCTCGAGCTGTGCTATCTTCTCTTCCCTCTCCCTTAACAAAATAGATATCTCCATAGCTTTATCCATGGTGGTAGTTTCATATGCCCCTGTAAACTGCGACACTTTGGTCAAATTTTTAATTGGATTGGAAGGGAAATCCTTCTAGACTATGTCCATCGGCTCATTCCCAGGTGGGATCTCAGGTGTCTCTACCCTCATTCTTCTCCTCTGTCTCTTTACTACATCCTTGTGAAGTGGGATGTAGAACACATCTAAAGGAGGAATTTTAGTAACCTTTAGGACAATTTTTGATGTGGGAAAAGCAGGAATGATTTCTGTTTGCTGCGAACTTGTCCCTTGCTCATCCATCGGCTCAAAATCTGTAATTTTATGGGTATGCAAAGGAGTGTGATATTTCGTGGTTTCCTGGGCATATGTTGTCTTAGGAGTGCCTTGTAGTTTTTTATTGAATTGGTCCCACTCCTGCTCCAAACTACTTCTTTTGATCTCAAAACCGATATCTTTAGTCATGTCACTTATGACCTGCTTTTCAGCTGAACTCCTACTAGATTTCACTGTCTTCTCGGTGTCTTGGACTTTCCCTATATCTAGTGCTTTCCCTGTGTCCACTTGAGACTCTATGCAAGAATTCAGTCCCTCGCTATTGACAGTTACACTGGGTGTAGGTTTGTCCTTGACTTTTAACAAATGAAATGGAATTATTTCGAGCCTTTTGTTTCTGAATTCTTGAAATCTTTCAAAATATTCAGGACTTAGATTTTCCTTTCCCACTAAAACGCTTGTTCGAATGCTTCAACTGACTGTAAAAGGTCTTAAAAATTATTAGCCTCATGGTTAAAGGGCTTAATCTTCACCACAGTAGTAATATTATGTGCTATTTTGTCTAGACCAAATTGCCTTTTTGGCAGAGTATGGGGCCTGAGGCTCTCTAGGTTAGTGATTCCTTAGTTGCATGGTTAAAATTTGCTAACGAAAAGGAACCACATCGAATGGGAAAATATGGCCACAATGGCTTTTTTATATCTTTTGGGATCTTGGTCAAGCCTTTTCCCATAGTCTGGTGGGCTATTTCTCTTGCTAATAGTTTATTAGAGACATACAAAGGGAGGACATGAGGGTCCAATGTACTGCCAAAAACCCTAATGTATGTAAGCCATTCTTCAACAAAATACTTGCCTACTACGAGAAGGTCTGTGGTGACTTCTTTGGAAAACCTGGGGACTTTTTTATTAAAAATAAATTGGTGCAATGGTAAAATAACAACATCACATACTTTATAAAAATGGGGTATATAATGGGATTCAAAAATTTGTTTATGGCTGAGATGGATAGGGTAGGGGTCCTGCAAAGTCCATTTCAAACCCATGATTGGAAATTTAGTGCAGAAATAGATGGCATCCATGATGTATGCACTGAAATAAAATGGAGTAAGGTTCTCTATGGAGGAGAATCTCTTCTGACGATACTCATAGATGGCAATGGCTAGGTTATCAGATAGGATAGTGGCCTAATTTATTATGTGGGAATTGACACAAGCATCAATTAGAGGAATCCATTCTATGAAAAACTTAACATTATTAGGTAGTCAATATAGCCTACATAACATAGAAGATGCATAGTTGTAGGGGTTTTCCAAGGAGGCTACATGATACATACCCATTTTATCATATTTGAACTTGTTCTCCAGTACCCTCTAGCCCTGGATCATCTTGAAAGGTTCTTCATTTTTATTTGCAAAGTTGGCTAGGTATGACTTGTCATATATGTCTTGAGGGTCAGGTATATGATACATTTTCTTCAGGTATTCAGCTTTAAATGACCCTATGAGCTCCATCCTCGAGTTCTTGAATATCCTGTCTTCAATATTGATATTTTCCACCACCCACCTAATCATATTAGTATATGGGAGTATTTTCGCTCTCACTCATATTTTGTGAAGGAAGGAACATGAAGCATTTTTGAATTGGAATCCCAAAGGTTTTATTGAGTCAAACATTGCATTTATGACAATAATTATGGGACGCTCATCTTCAAGCCTATTATATATGACTTCCCATGCTGTCGTTCCCCCATAGGCGCTGCAAACTGTATCAAAGAATATAGGTGACATTTCTAATAGCTCAGACTTTGTAATTCTATGCTTTTTTTTCTTTTGCATCACCTTTCACAGTGACATGTCTTTTGAAGCTTTCTTGAAATGGAAGAGATATATTAGTGCAGAAGATATCAGGAAATTTAGGCTGAAAGATCTCTGAAATGACTTTGAATTGTGGGAAGATTTTGAACGAGATATTCAATGCTAACTAGCCATAACTTGAAATGTCATTACCTCTCCTCGGGTTGCTAAACATTAATTACCCTATCAAACCACTCATTATTATATTAAAACATAGTAACTTTCCACACTTCATGCTTTATTCGCACATTGCAACTTTAAACGTTGTAATATAACATTGCCTAGAGATAATGCAAAATGTGATATTGTGATTTTCGCAATATTGCATTTCGCAAATTGTTAAAGGATGACACAATGGCATGCATTATTTATTTGCAAATTTGCAAAGTGTGATTGCATGTTCTCAAGGCGTTCTGATCAGAATACCGTAACATGGGGCTTCATCGCATGTCTCATTTCGGGATTTACTTAAATATGTTTATATTTATCAAACGGAAAACTACGAAATGAGATTTGCGATAAAGGTCCTAAGCTTGGTTTGTTTTCTAAGGTTTTCAAGGACATTTATTAGAGTTAGCATTTATTTTTCAAAAACTAAAAATTTAAAAAGGGTCCCCATTTATATGTCAAATATCAACTATTACTCATGTAAATGGGGGGGTTTTTACATAGTACAATAGGAACATAAATGATATTAAAAGATTCAAAATAATTAATCAATCTTCATACCTCTTGTTAGTAGTTTTTAAGATTTGGTGAAACACACTTGATAATGTCCCATTCCTGATGAGTGACCTCTTATGAGTTACCAATTACCTTGAGAAACTCACCTTCAGGTTGATGACTTTTTTTAGTCCAAGCACAAGTGCTTCATATTCTGTAGTATTATTTGTATGCTCAAACTCCAAATGACATGATAGGATGTACTTGTTATTGTATGGGTCTATGAGTACGCAACCAGCTCCAGAGCCATCCCGTGTTCTTGAACCATCAAAGTATAGAGTCTAAGCATTATCAACTACTAAAATGGTACCTATACTATTAGTATTACCATATACATCTATGTTACATGATACATTAGAACTAGCCAAAGTACAAGGAAGTAGCTCCAACTGTGTATCAGGTGGGATGAGTGATGGTTATGCTTGATAACACCCATGACCAGTTCCAAAAAATAATTTCCAAAAATTAAATCAACAATGAAAACAAACTCATTATGACCCTTAAGCGGTTTCATAGTGTATTTCATGTATGGCTCACTCTCCACTCAAATCTAGTTGTTTATGCCCTAATATGGAAGCAATATGTGTGAACAATCTGTAGAAAAATGAACTTGTAATTTACTAGACTAGTATCGACTCAACAATACGCCATAGGCTTAAGGAATGCCCACAATTACAATGTTTATATATTGGTGTAACCTGTGATCATATGACAAATAGATAATAAATAAAATTATTGAGTTCACCATTAGTTTGAACAAGGGATCTATCCAGCTAGATAATTCGTGCATCAGTTTTATCCCATTTAACGCTAATTTTCTTAGAAACAAATAATGGAATTACATTCACAAATGCACCTAAATCTACCAAACAATTATGGACATTGTAATTAAAGATTTCGAAAGTTAACAAATATAGGGGGTAGAGATTGGTAGCATTTAAAGTTACAACATTCACTACATATTTGAGAGTTCCAAAAGACTTACCAAACACATTTTGAGAAGTAGAAGCTTTGCCACCTGATGAAGGTTGTGAAAAGGATTGGAGAAGTAGTTCACGCTGGTCTACTATCTTTGCGAGCTCAAATATGGAAATGTTGGTACGAACTATTTTCAAGTCTTAAACGTTATTATAATCAATGGTTCACTTTAGAGGGAAATGTTGGTGTATATAGAGATGTATCTTTGTTTGACACATCTAGAGTGATAGAATTATTTTTGCTACTAGTTGAAGTGTTCTTAGAAGTGGCGATAATTTCAAACTTATTTTGTGTATTCCGAGTAGGATTGGCCGGTGGTGAGTTCCTTCTTAAAAATTTCTCCTTTAATTTTTGTCTCGTCACCTCTTATTCAAGAATGGGTTCTTTTCTCCTCAAACTATAACAAATAGTTTGTTTTTGAGGAGGGGTTTCACTTTACAGTGGTGCTTCAACACTCTTCTTTTTAGTACTAAGAATGAAATCAAAATCATTCATTGCATGCCCAATGCTTTTACTTTCCTCAGTTGTTGGATACTCATTTGTTTCTTTAGTCTGTTTAGGTTTCTCATTTTCTAGTAAATTATCAACAATATGCACTACCAGAGCATTCATGTTGCGGTTCCATTGTGGGAACATTTTCTCTAAATGCCATTCCTGATGGAAGGAACAATAGTTATCCATGCATGTACTTTCAATAGTCAACACAACATTTGAACTCTAGGCAAATTTAGGCAACTAGTTGTTGTTTTTATTATTCCTTCTGAATGGAAAAGACTTGGGGGGCTTGTTACTGGTAGAAGCCTCACTTGACCTTCTCTTTAATTCTACAACTTCACTAGTGAGTTCTTTTAAATATTTAATCAAGATTTCAATATCAACAAAATCCTTTTCTTTAGCCTTACTTGAAGAAGGCAGAGACTTCTTGCCATCCTACTTGGAGTCTTTAAATTATTTATCATTGGAAATAGCTCCAATGGCACACAGGTCTTTCTATATGACGATCGCTTCTGCAAAGTTTAGAGATAATGTCTCCTTTGCATCTCTTTTAACAAAAGCAAAAATGTTTGTAGGCAAGCAAACTACATAATAATCTATAGTGATAGAATCACGAGGCTATGTGTCAAGGGGAAACTTGTTCAATATGTGGTTGAAGCTTTGATTGAAATCCTTGACTTTCTCCTTGCCCGTATCTTAATATTTATGATCTATTTTAATAACATAGAAGGAGTCCTATCATCAACAAATTTATCCAAAAACAATTTATTGAATTCCCTTTGACCATGGATTGAAGTAATAGGAAAACTATGATACCATGTCGCTGCTCTACCTTCTAAAGTGAAAGGAAAAAGCCTACAATCAACATCATTGTACTATACCTCTAACATCTGTAGATGCATGTAGAAATCGTTGATCTGATCTTCTTCCTTTGTCTTCTTGTCAGGATCAAACTTAGATAACAACTTCTATGAATGTTTGGGAATTCAATGAAGGTTATTAGGAAGAGTGAGAGGTCCTTGGTCCATCCAATCTAAGTCTTGATCAACCATGTATTCATCTCTTTTTTTCTCCTCCCTTTCCTATTATGATGAGCCCTCTCCTTCACTGTTCAGGCCTTCATTGAACTCAATATCAAATGCCAATTATTCTCTATCAGAAAGAACAATACCTTCCTCATACTCTCCGTGAATGGTTGGAAGTGGCTCTTTCTGAATTGTGTCTTCTGAAGACTCTGCTAATTCCTTAAGAGTGACGAAGACCAAATCTTCCACCGATACAACTAATACACTGGTACAAGTTTTTTTTAATTCTTCTTAAATTTATGGGGAAGATTATGAGCAATGAGGAGTAAACCGACAGCTTTCACAAACCGATAAGTAATAGGTTAAAGTGACCGAAGTTTCTTGTAGGTAACCTTGCAGGAAAATTATGGACCAAGTTGAGAAGACCCTCCTACTTTAGGAATAGGAGTTGGGATGGTACTAAGAATATTTTTTCCTTGTCTAAAATATGAATGATTGGGATGTGAAGAGTTATCAACCATAAAAAGTAGGCTGCCCTCCTTTTAGCGCCAGAATGTTAATGGTGCTAGATACCACAAACACACTTGGTATCTCCGCAATATGAGGTGTTGGGTGTGGAGCCTGATTATCTTCCTCATTGTTTAGAGGTTTTTTGTTTTAGCCACGTTGGATCCTTGTTCCTAATGGGGACACCACCTGTTTAATCACTATAGAAGTTATGTTAATTCACAGTTTTTTCCCCTAGAATGCAACCCTTGATTTATATGAGGGAATTGTATTGTGAATGTGTATGCTTATTATTATGTGTGTGTGTGTGTGTGTGAGAGAGAGAGAGAGAGAGAGAGAGAGAGAGAGAGGAGGATGTGTGAGAGCGAAGAGGAAATTACAATGAATCTGCTATAGGTTGTATCTCTTCATTTTGCTAGATAATATAAAAGGAAGGGATGGCTATTTCTCCATGGATGTAGCCCAAATTGGGTGAACCGTATATTTGTGTCTCTATTTTTTTATGCATTTCTTTATTTGTGTTTCCACAATATTTTATGTATTTCATTGCTCTACTAATTAATTTATAACAACTGGTATTAGAGTTGAAGGTCTATTTGGCTAGTAAAATAATAAGAGAGAATCGTTCCTGGTTCAAGTGGGAGCAATGGCGGAATATGGTAGGTTTAAGGTCGAGAAATTTAATGGCCAAAACTACCAGCTGTGGAAGATGTAGATGGAAGATTGTTTGTATTAGAAATATCAGTACCTACCATTTAGTAAAAAATCCAAGAAGCTGATGATATGATGAAAAGCCGAATGAGAGATTCTCGAAAAAGGCACTAGGAACAATACGATTCTATTTGGCAGCGTCAATGACATTTAATATTTCAAAGGAAATGACAACAAAAGGCTTAATGATGGCACTGGCCAAAATATATGAAAAACACTTGGCCTCAAATAAGGTATTTCTTATGAAGCACCTATTTAATATGAAGATGTTAGAAGTTGGATTTGTTGTTGGTCATTTAAATGAATTTAATACAGTTACAAGTCAGTTAAGTTCTATGGGGGTAAATTTTGATGATGAAGTTATGGATCTATTATTTCTATGCTTATTTCTAGAAATTTGGAATGGATTAATTATGGCTATTAGTAACTCTATCTCTAGATCTAGTACTTTAAAGTTTGAAGTTGTTGTTGGTGCCATCATTAGCGAGGAAATGCAATGGAAAATATTTGGTGATATATCAGGTAATGCTTTGACTATAGAGACTAGGGGAGGAAAAATGGAAAGAGGAAGGAGCCCAGGAATTTGCAGTAACTCAAGAAAAGGAAGATCCAAATCTCGATTGGGGATAGTGTGTTGGAAATGTGGGAAGAAAGGACACCTGAAGAAATACTGCAAATCTTGGAAGGGAAGAGAAGGAGATGGACAATAAGAGAACTGTCATGACACGAATGTGATAGGTTATGTGTTGCAAGATGCTTTCGTTATTTCATTAGAGAATATTATTGATCTTCAGGTGGTAGATTCAGGGGTCTCATTCCATGCCACACTTGATAGGAAACATTTTCATAACTATGTTGTTACACAAAAATATCGTCACCATGACTATTTGCAGTCAGTATGGGTCTATCATCACTTATACTGGCCTCCTAAGCAAGTCTCAGACCTTAGCTCTTCATGTCAAGCTTTGCAAATGAGAGAAAGACATTGAAAATCAATAAAACTTTGGTTCCACACTTTCTCTCACTTTTGCCTGCGGGCCCACACTCTTTGTTCATATTACCTACATATCTGAACACTCTATTTGTAAAGGGGTGGGTGCATACCCTGTAAAAGTAAAAAAGGCACAAGTTTATTCTAAAAAACTCACTTTGGGTTAATTCTAGATGTTTCTAGAAGGAATTTTGACGTGGATTTTTCGCTCCAAGGTGGTTCATGCATCCCAAAAGAGAAAGAGCTAATCCCTTGATAGGAGGAGCTATCCCTTTGAAGGAGGGCTTTATCCCTTTGAAGGAGGACCTAGTAACTTCCCTCCATTGCAATATAAATTAAGGCATTGGGTCAGTTGCTGGAGAGGTTAGAAGCTGAACATTTTTTAGGGTAAATGCTGATGGAATTGGGACTTCCTAGATAAACTTGAGAGGAGAGATCACATACCTTTTGGTTTCATTGGGAAGTGAGTGAAACTTGTCAAAGTAGAGGAGACTTATTTTCGATCCCCAGTGGAGTCGCCATTTTGTCACACAGAATGAGTCGAGGTTGCGGACAAGATCGACCTTCCTAGTATCTAAAGGTATCTTGTGACAAGCAAGCCAATCAAAAACTATCTTTCTCTAAATATGCAATTAAAAACAAAGGCATAGAAGTGTTTTAGACCTACCTTGGGTCCAATGCAAGTTTGTGGAAGCCTCGCTCCCTCACTCCAAATGAGCTTCGTTGAAGTAAGTCTGCAAACAAAAACAAGCAAACAAATTAAATAGCACTTGAAAAGCAAATATCATCAAGCATATTCATCATAATGATCAAGGAGATTATGAAACAAACCACATAAGACAATTTGTTGAGAAAAAATGAGTCGAGGTTGCAGACAAGATCGACCTCCCTAGTATCTAAAGATATCTAGTGACAAGCAAGCCAATAAAAAAGTCCACTTGGGCCCTCATGCCAGGTATGGCCCATAATTTGTATAAGCCACATGCCTTCAATGCATCAATTGAAGGTTGATGATTCATCGCGGCGAGGTCCACATCCTCATGCTCCCATTCTCACCAATAAAGCATGATATTTATCCTACATCCAAGTAAAAAGGCGAATTAGAATGCATAAAATTGATTTCTTTGGGTAATATTTGAGTTAGTTAGGCTTTTTCAAACCTTTGCGCGGGGTATGCACCCTCTTGTTAGGGACAGTGTGTGAGGTCCACACCTTGCCTTCACGGCAGGTGTGTACCCCCAACTTTTTTCCCATTGCAAAAAAGTTAGGGTACGCGGGTCTCCTATGGTAAACTCGCGGGCCCCCACACGCGGGTTTTGAAACCTAAAAACCTCCTAAAAATAAAAATCAACCCCTAAAAAAAATTTCAAACGGATAGAAATGAAGAGTAGGATGATGTGGATTACCTGGAGGAGACATCGTTCGATTCTGACGGACAAATTTTCCTCAATCTTCATGGGAAGTTTCTGGTCAAAAGCCCTTTTTTCTCACCCAGACATCAAACGGTAAAAATGAATGGTAAAAAGTCCTTTTTATAAGTTTTTTGAGTAAATAAATTCTAAATTTGTTTATGTTTTACTTTGAAAAGGTGTTTTTTGCGACATTTTTGCCCATTTTTAAATAGGTATGAATAATGTTTGAGTTTTTGTTCAGGATAACGGATTTTTTAGGCATAATCGGTCATTTTCAACGAAAAAACATTAGAGTCACCTTTAAGCTCTTTTCTGACTCCTAAAACATGAAAAGATTGCCGAGTTTTTCTTTTTAAGCTCGTTAAAACAGAACTAAAAAGACGGTCCTCTTACAACCCTTTTCTAACCGTAAAAACACGAAAATATTGTCGGGTTTTTGTCGTTTCAAATTCGATATTGGTCATAAAACGACGTGTCGTTGATCGCTTTTTTACTTTTTCGGATCAGAGTCACTAATTATGAAAAGTACTCCTTGCTCGTAAAAGATCAAGCGGTTCTCTCAAGTATTATTTTATACTTTTTCGGGCTTAGGAGACACAAATTTATGAAAAAGGTCAACCCTGGAGTCTTCTTAAGTTTTTTCAAACTCTTTAAAAATGAAAAACGATGAGTTTCTTCTATACTGGACTTGTTAAATTTCAACAGTAAAGGACCTGTTCAATTACAAATAGGAACGGACCACTCCTTCTTAGGGTTCAAATTTAAACTAAGTTGGACTCATCCGAAGGATGAGCATATAATCAAGCACATGTTATCCTCCTCAAGCTTGTAAGAAAATAAAGAGGTACTTGCCAGAAATGGTGGGGGAAAAGAGAGAAAAATGAGCCTGTTTGTCATACTTTGTAACCACTCTTGAACACGACACTTTCATTCACCTGGGTTGGGAAATCCTTTGCCTAACAGTTGATCAAACCACTTTGAAAGTCTTCAGCCGGTTTCTGGGTATTAACTTTGGGTCAATCGTCACCAAACCATCTGTTGTGTCGTTATGTGTTCAAGAGGTCAGTGCAAATAAGCCATCCATCTGCGAAAAATCTGTCATCCATCTTGACCATCCCCAAGTCGGTCCTTGCAACTAAATTTCTTCAAACTTGATCTATGATTTCATGTTGTGGGCTTGCCTACGACGGATCGCTTTCTATTGATTTCAGCTCTTTATCTAGAAAGATGATCTAGAAATTGCCAGTACCTTGGGATCTGCATGCCTTAATGGCAGGTCTCCCACCTTCGACGATAGGTTGCATCATTGACCTTCGATCGAAGGATTCCGTGACATGTTCGACATCGACACATCCAATCACATCTCATGGACTGTACTGAGTACTTTGAGAGCCATTGTCATTATTGGTGGTTTCTCTTACACTTGTTAACAGTTTACATCATCGAATGGTAATCAAGTGGTTTCTACCATGTTCGACTTCGACACATTCATTCGCATGGATAGAATCGTACTATTTCGAGAAGTAGAAGTGAAGACCTTGGATCTAGTTTCCACCATCCAGGTTGCGAGAAATTTTGTATTCATTATATTGTAGACTATTCATAAATAGATGGCTGCGTCCATACTGTGTCTACATGTGTCTATACTTGTGATGTATTACAAGATCGTTCCTATACCAGACCAGTAGTTAGTCTTCTAGTTAGTTTTGATTTGAGTATAGGAATGACTACCTCAGCGATGATATGATCTCATATATATATTTTTCATTTGAATGTTTTTACAGGTTCCAACCAAGCTCTCCACAAGATGATCCTCGAAATGATAAATTACTTCACTCTTCCTAGATGATAAATAAAATCCTCATCTACTATAGACTTCGCACTTTAGGGGGCAATCTGTTACACAAAAATATCGTCACCATGACTATTTGCAGTCAGTATGGGTCTATCAATCACTTATACTGGCCCTCCTAGCAAGTCCTCAGACTTAGCTCTTCATGTCAAGCTTTTGCAAATGAGAAGAAAGACATTGAAAATCAATAAAAACTTGGTTCCACACTTTCCTCTCACTTTTTCCATGCGGGCCCGCAGTATTTGTTTCATATTACCTGCGTATCTGCACGCTCTGTTTGTAAAGGGGTGGGTGCGTACCCCTGTAAAAAAGTAAAAAAAAAGGCGCAAGTTTATTCTTAAAAAACTCCACTTTTGGGTTAATTCTAAGATGTTTTCTAGAAGGAATTTTGACGTTGGATTGTTTGCTTCACAAGGTGGTTCAGTCACTCCCAAAAGAGAAAGGAGCTAATCCTTGATAGGAGAGCTATCCCTTTGAAGGAGGGCTTTAATCCCTTTGAAGGAGGACCTAGTAACTTCCCTCCCATTGCACTATAAATTAAGGCATTGGGTCAGTTGCTGGAGAGGTTAGAAGCTGAACATTTTTGAGGGTAAATGCTGATGGAATTGGGACTTTCTATTTAAGCTTGAGAGGAGAGATCACATACCTTTTGGTTTCATTGGGAAGTGAGTGAAACTTGTCAAAGTAGAGGAGTCTTCTTGTCGGACCCTGGGAGGAGCTTGTACAGCATCAATGCACAGGTTGTAAAGTTCTTCTTTCATTTGAATTAATAAAATCAGATTCATTTTTCTCAACAAATTGTCTTATGTGGTTTGTTTCATAATCTCCTTGATCATTATGATGAATATGCTTTATGATATTGGATTTTCAAGTGCTATTTAATTTGTTTGCTTGTTTGTGTTTGCAGAATTACACTTCAAGGAAGCTCATTTGGAGCGAGGGAGCGAGGCTTCCACAAACTTGCTTTGGACCCAAGGTAGGCCTAAAACACTTGTATGCCTTTGTTTTTAATTGCATATTTAGAGAAAGATAGTTTTTGATTGGCTTGCTTGTCACTAGATATCTTTAGATACTAGGAAGGTCGATCTTGTCCGCAACCTCGACTCATTCCGTGTGACAAAATGGCGACTCTACTGGGGACTTGATTGTTTTCCTTGTTTTACTTTGACCTGAGAAACTTGTGTTTTTGTTTCTGTTTTTGGCTTGTTGTGTGTGGAATTGGGTGGATTTAGTGGATCTAGGTTTTTTTTTTCTTTTCATAACTTTAGGAGAAGCCGGCATCCTGTGCTTGTATCACAGTGCATACTTATACGCATGTTTACTTTGCACACAAAGCGTGCACGCACCTGTGTAAACTCTAAACCTGCGGACCCTGCTAAAATTTTGAAAAGCTTAAATTTTACTCTTTTAATTATTTTTATTTTGGTTTAGATGTTGTTATCCTCTGCCCAGACCTGCATGTGACTTGTTAAAAGCTTTCCTTGGTTTAATTCCATTGGTGTTAGGGTTTTAGGTGAAATTCCTAGAAGTTTTGGTTGCCGATCTTGATTTTCATTTTGGTCGTGTAGTAGCTCAGAGCTTAGAAGCATAGAAGCCTCAGATCACCTTGGTTTTTACTAGCCTTCTTATGAGTCTGACCATTTGCAAAATCTACCTTTATTGAGGAATCCATCTTGTGTTTTCTCTTTGCAAAACTTCGAAAAAGCTTGTGTTAAAAGTTTGGATTTCATTTTTACAAAAGAGAACAAAAAATTACTTGTTTTTTGACTCATTTGTGATTCTGGACAAGTTAGTCCTTGGTTTGCTTATCGCCAAGTAAAACATCCTTAAAAAAAAACACCGCGTAAGCTTTTACTTCAAGTAGTTTTTTATAGTTTTTAGATCTTAAGATTTGATTTATTCATAGTTTTCTCAAGATTTTCTTTAGTTATACTTTTGAGTGTTTTTATAAAAATAAAAAAATCTCTTTTGAAAAAGTTTGTTTTGGTAGCATTTGAGCGTTTGAACGAAAAGGGAAATTCTTGTGAAAATAACTAGTTGTCTTGTTTTGAGTGCATTGGAACAAAAACTCTTCTTTTAATTTGTTTGTTAAGAAAGATTTGTGTTTACACAAATTTTCAATCTCAAACTCTTTCCTAGCTAGAAGTTCATTGAAGAGAAAAGATTATTTAATCATCTTAAGTGCATCTTTTTAGTGATTTTGAGTCGAGTCTTCACACCAGAAGTTTCATCTCTGCACCTCTTGACTTAATCAAAAACCAATAAAAGTAAAGCTTAAAGTAAAATCAATCTAGAAATCTTTTTATTTCTAGGGCTCTATTACACCAACATAGCTTAGGCTAGTGTCTTGGAGTAGGGAGTACTTAACTATCCAAGATAGTAAAACAAACAAGTAGCTGTATCTTGCGGTAGGAGAGAAATCCAATTGTTGCATCTATGCTCTGGGAAAGCTCCTCTTAAAGGAGAAGCAAGAGATTGTGTCTGAACCAGTGTGGGAATCAATCCTTCCTCATTGGGAACGACGCCAGATATTCACGTATTAAAAACGGTAAACCTCGGATTAACCATTGTGGAGGAGCCTGGGGTCACTTGTAGGTAAAACTTGGTTTATGTCAAGGGGATTGAGCTTGTTACTCTGCCCTTGCGTGCGTATTGGATCGTAGACTGTTCCCCCAGGTATATTTGTTTCTGTTGGTAACCATACTGACCATATTCTATAGGATTCTTCCTAAGGTGACGGTGGCGGGAAGATCCCACTGTACCTGGAGCAGACGTCGGCTAGACTCACTTGGATTTTTTGGGGGGTTCTCTTCACTCGAGACAGTTAAGTGGAGAAATTTGTGCCAATCTATTCATTAAGCAGGTTGTCGGGGTAACTGTTCCAACCGCTATTTCTGTATCGAATTCAACGACGTTGGATTTCATCACCAACTAGTGTTCTCGGTACGGAAAGTTATTGTTTGTTTGTGAATGATCTCCTAGATTCTTTAGGCGTGTGATTCAATTTGTTTGGTTCTTTAGAGGCTTTAGGTGGTTTTCATTGAGATTTTACTTTGTTTGCGTGTGAAGTAGTTAAAAGTCTTTAACTGTGGCTGAATTACAAAGCAGTCCCGTAGAATTTGGGGCCAATCTCCTGAGTTTGTAAACATGGCTGCGTTATTGAGGAAGTCTCATAGACTTCGGGGCGAACCTCCTGAGGAAGTACCGAGCCAGCTTGAAGGCTTGAAAGTCCTCGTAACTCCTAGAGATAGTAGAAGTGGGTCACCTGAAGAAGGAGAATCTTCTTTGATAGTACATCCTGATTCTCAACCGTTAGTGGCAGATTATAATCCGCAGCCTGTATCCGTTTCACAAGTTACTGGTAGTGTTGCATCTACTAGTGATATAGGTGAAGAACCTGAAATATCTGAACCTGAATCTGAAATTGCTGCTACTCCAATATCAGGGTTTGCTTCTCCAACTTCTAGTGGTCCTAGTTCACCTAGGGTAGAAGCAATAATTACCCAAAATCTTCCTTCTGGATTAATAGCTATTGAAGAACTTGCTATTCCGGAAAAAGAAGAAGGCATCCCTATTCCAGAAGATCAACCTGTTATAGACCTTAGGGAGCGTGAATTAATCTTTTACAGTCCACCTAGGAGCAGTGCTTGGTATCTTTCATTGACTGATTTTTTGGAAAACCCGGGACTAAGTTTTTCACCACCTCGTATTTCTTATCACCCAACACCTAGAGGTTACTATCCGCCGTTAAATATGTCCAAACATTCATCCATGTTTTCTCAATCTCTGGAAGCCCTTTTGTATGGCGGTCCTTCTGTTCCCGCTGGGTATCAATCCATTTCTGGTACTTTTTCGGGAGCATCTCCTCGACCTATTGAACAAGGGTTATTAACTGGAAATAATGGTACTAAACCGTTGAGTGTAGAAGATATTCTCATGATGTAAAGTTCTATTCCCAATCCTCAACCTCAAGGTGGCCAGTTACCTCCTAGGGGGCAACCTCAAGATACCCAATTCTTGCCTAGGGGCAACCTCAAGGTCAACCCCAGACTCAATATATACCTCAAGGTCAACCTCAGTATCAATATGTACCTCAAAGTCAACCCCAGTATCAATATGTACCTCAAGGTCAACCCCAGTATCAGTACGTGCCTCAGGGTTATCAACCCCAAGGTCAGTACCCAATCCAAGGTTACCAACCACCTTCTGGTCAATCATATTATCAACCCTACCATCAACCTGGTTATGGTCCTCAATATCCTCAACCTGTTATAGGTCCATACCCCGGAACGAATTTATTGTGGGATCCATCTCAATCCCAACAGGTTTTGCAACCGAATATGCAGTTGTCATCTCAAACTGGACAACCCTTGGTTTCTAGTTCACCCCAGCAACCTGTCCAGTCTATTGTTCAAACTTATGCACCTTCTGTAGTTTCTCAGTCCGCGCCTAGTACACCTTGTACTCTGCCTCAAACGTCTACTGCAACTACTGCAACATCTGCTGCATCTAACCCACCTTCTTCTAGAGTATCGACAACTCTGGTTTCTACTGTCCCTGTATCTACTCCTCAGACATCTTTACCTCAGTCTGGACCGACGGTCCACACTTCGGTTCAGATGCCTGTACGACAACTAGGTTCAAGTATGGTTGTCACCAGTCAACCTCAGTTTAATCAACAACTGTACCAAGGATAGTACCAATACGGTCCTGTTGCACAGCAACCAGTCTATCAGTATCAACTGTACCCTGGGTATACATATCAACAACCTCAAAAACCCCAGTATGGTCCGGTTAATCCTAGTTTTCCAGGAGGACAGAATATCCCAAATGCAATTCCAATTCCTAGTTATCCTGGATATCCTCCTGTTGGGGCTGGTCTGCAGACCCAGAGTTTTAGGGACCCTAATCATTAGTTACCGTTTATCGCAAATTTGGACTTGCCTAACTTGACACGCCTTACGAATGATCCAATTAACTATCTTCAGTATTAGCCACCAATGTCGCATAAATTTCCCAGTGATATTCCTAAGTTCGAAGGTAAGCCAGGAGAGGATCCGTCAAACCATGTGATGACTTATCACCTCTGGTGTGCGTCTAATTCCATTTCAGATGATTCAATTCGTTTATGACTTTTCCAGCGCACTCTAATTGGTCTTGCGGCCAAGTGGTACATCGAGTTACCGTGAGCCACTTTTTATAACTTTAGTCAGTTAGCTACTTTGTTTTTAACTCATTTTCAGTTGCCAGTCAGATATGACAATGGCATGGAATTATTAACTTCGTTAAAGCGGTCAACATCCACTTACATTTCAGATCATATTCATGAATGGAGACGTCGACGGTGTTTAGTGAAAGTTTTTATCCCGGATTAGATCTTAGCTGAATGGTTTGTAAAATCTTTACTACCCAAGATCACTGAGGATGTGGCTAAGGCCAGAGTTGTTACTGAGGAGAAAGTAATTGCTCAATCATAGTACCTTGACTTAGTTTATACACAGTCGGGTACGTTACACGAGAAAATCCCTGATCTACCCAAACAAAATCAAATCGTTGTAGCTCCTTCAGGGTCTCATGCCACTAATGGTATGATTGGTATGGTTAATACCAAAAGTAAGAAGAAGTCTTCCAAGAATTCTTCTCCTATCATAACCTTGCCAGATTCTCCGACAGGAGATTCTCCTGTAGAACTTTCCGCCGATATTCATGTTGTAGAGTCATCTACAGCTAAATAAAAAACCGGTGGTAAGAAGAAAGGGAAGAAGAAGAATAAAACAGATAAAAATTCGAAAGAGAAACCAGAAAAAGTGGAAACAACCGATGAAAAACGCAAACCTTGTTATCCGTGTCTCATTTGTGATGAAGAAAATTTTACGAGAGACTGCGCTCATCGTGCAGAGGTTGCGAAAATTGTCAAAGGTTCCCAAACTCCTGTTGTTTTGAAGGATCCTTTTCCAAATCAAGACAGTAAAATGATATTTTCTTCCTCCAGTGCAATGAAGAACCCATATTGATGATGTCCCATGTTAGGATTGCGACTCGATCACAAGATTATGGTAGTAAAAGTCATGTTGATGGTAAAGAAGCAGAATCTTCTCATTCTAATCCATCAACCTCAGCTCCCGGTTCCGATCCACTACAGATCGAGAAACCTAATCCAGACTTAGTAATCAAACCACCCGCCAAGGGTATACTTCGAAAGTCTGCTTTCAATCCACATGCAACAGCAGCTCAAAACTATAACATTGTTGAGGATTTAGCTATTTCACCCTCAGCAATGTCAGCTTTGGAAGTGTTGCAATCATGTCCAGCACAGTGTAAATTACTTTTGTTGGCTATAGGAGCTATTGACGTTCAGGATCCGAACCTTATAATCTTCAATCTAGAAAATAGTGCACCACGCTTACCTCATCAAATGGCTATCCAGATTCCAGTGATAGTAAAAAATAGACCTGTTCATAGGACTGTGATTGATGAGGGAGCTTCCACGTGTATTATGTCAATACAATGTTGGAGATCGTTTGGTTCTCCTTCACTAAATCAATCCCCGACGATTCTAAAGGCCTTTGATGGCTGTGGGTTTCATCCTTTTGGCATTCTGCAGGACTTACCTATAGGGTTTGAAGGTAAAACCATTAATCTAGATGTGGAGGTGGTTGATGCCCCTCTAGATTACAACCTTCTCTTGGGTCGTAGTTGGTCTTACGCTATGAGAGTTGTCGTTTCATCGGTATTTCGGCTTATAAAGTTCCCTCATAATGGAAAGATCGTAACTTTAGACTAGCTGTCCTACTTTTCATCCAACCCAGCCTCTGCTAAGAGCATTCAACATGTTGGTAAAACGACGATCCCATATAAGGATGTTGGAGTAGGACTAGTTAAAGATTCCAGTTTACTGGGCACTTTTTCTTTTCCTCCTATCAACGCATCATCTTCTGCTGCAACCATTCATATGATTTCATCAGGTACCATTGTTAATGATGATCCTTGGATCATACCTTCTGAATCTGAGATAGACTCATTTGGTACTCTTATGCCTTTGAGTCTGTATGAACTTGTGTATCAGACCGTGCAGTCGTTCGCCGACACAACATCAACCCATATTGACTTAAGGAATTTGGTCCATGAGGAATCACTTTCAACGTCAAACTCAGATTCAATAACGTTTTCTAAACTTGTTCAAACTAATGAGTAAATTCGTGAAATCCTATGCGTCGATGAGTTACCATGGGAAGATCTTCATCATAGATCTTCATTTTTACTTGAGGACGATCGTTTTGAAAATGATTTTTCATCAATTTTTACGACTGAATATGTCAAGGACGCTTAGAATCCAATGAAACATCCCGATTCCGAGTTAAAATTGGGAAATATTTCTTGAACTATTCCCCTTGACATTTCAGTTAAGCCTGGAATTGTTGAAAAAGTTCATATAGGTGCCTCTTGTATAGAAAATGAAATTCAAACATATAAGGCCCTATTTCAAGAATTTTGCGACGTGTTTGCCTGGTCATATGAGGAAATGCCAGGAATTGACCCCGCAATTGTAGTTCATGAAATCAAAACTTACCCAGATGCTAAACCCGTCTGGCAACGTTTGCATCAGATTCACCCAAGAAAAGCTGCTGCGATTAAAGCGGAAGTCGAAAAATTACTTAAAGCAGGTTTCATTTATCCGATCTCGTTAACGGATTGGGTATCGAATATTGTGTCTGTTAACAAAAAACAAGAGACAATAAGAATATGTATCGACTATAGGGACATTAATCGAGCATGTCCAAAAGACAATTATCCCACTCCCTATATCGATCAAATCATTGACGATTATGCAGGCAATGAAATTTTCTCCTTCATGGACGGTTTTTTCGGATACAATCAAATCAATATCCTACCTGCTGATCAACCAAAAATGACATTCATTTGTCCATGGGGAACATTTTATTATTGCAAATTACCTTTTGGGCTCAAGAATGCCAGGGAAACTTTTCAACGGGCCATGTCTTATGCTTTTCATGATATCAAGCACATTGTGCAACCCTATCTCGATGACTTGCCTGCTCATTCATTACATCGAGCTGATCATCTCGTCCATTTAAGAGCAATCTTTATGAGGTGTAGGCATTATCGGATTAGGTTGAACCCCCACAAGTGTGTTTTCTGTATTGAAACTCGTCGATTACTGGGATTTGTTTTGTTAAAAGCCGACATTCGCGTCGATCCCTCGAAGGTTGAAGCCATTATCGAATTGCCTCCTCCTTCGTTTCTTCGCGAACTCCAAAGTTTGCAAGGGAAAGAAAAAAATTTACGTCGATTCATCCCTAACTACGCTGAGATCACAATGGGTTTTACCCGGTTGTTGAAGTAGAATACTTCATTCTTTTGGGACGAGATAGCTAAGAAATCTTTTGATGCGCTAAATCACGCATTGACCAATGCACCGTTGTTGCATCCTCCCAACTACAACCAGGATTACTTCTTGTATCTCGCCGCCTCCTATTCCACCATGAATTCAGGAAGATGAATTCGGTACTAAACATGTGATATATTACCTTAGTGAAACGTTAAATCCAACCAAGCTAAAATACTCACATGTGGAGAAATTGGCATTGGTAGTTGTTCATGTTGTCCAACGTTTTCATCATTACATTTTACTACGTAAGACTACAGTTATTTCTGATTGCAACCCTATGATCTATATTTTGACCAAGCAATTGCTGGGGGGCAAGTACTCCAAATGGATTGTCATCCTACAGGAGTTCGATTTGGAGTTTGAAAAGTCTAAGTCAAAGAAATCTTTAGTTTTTGCGGAATTAATGTGTCACTTCCCGCATGCTGACACAGAAACTGTGGTGGAGGAGCCCATTGCGGACGAATCCTTCTTTCTGGTCAGCACTTTAGATCCATGGTACAGGGATATCATCATTTATCTCCAAACCCAATCCTTTTGGCCAGATATTTCATGATCGGAACGTCGAAAAATACGATTCCAGTCCCAACAATTCAAAATTATTGGAGATACTCTTTATCATCGTGGGGCGGACTCTGTTTTTTGACATTGTTTGACTCATGAGGAAGCTGAAAGGGTCCTAAATGACTGTCACTCTGGAGCATGTGGCGGTCATATGTCTGGGTATGCCACAGCCCAAAAGATACTGTGCGTTGGCTACTTCTGGCCTTCTATGTTTAAAGATTGTATCATTGCGGTCCGAAAATGCCACAACTGCCAAATTTTTGATTGAAAGATGCGTGCTCCACCTACTCCTATTCACCCTATAATTGTCGTTGGTCCTTTTCCCAAATGGCGTATCGATTTTATTACATGTAACCCTCACTCGGCCGTGGGGCATGCGTATATTATCCTTGCGGTAGATTATTTTACCAAGTGGGCCAAGGCGATGCCTACATTTGAGGAAGATGAAAAAACAACTACGATTTTCGTATTCAATCATATAAGTGCTAGGTTTAGTGTTCCACAAGTGATTATCACTGATCATGGGCGTCATTTTCGAAACGTTATGATGACTGAACTTACAGGCCAGCTTGGTTTGCATCACGATAGTTCAACTCCTTATTATCCACAAGCTAATGGCCTGGTTGAAGCCATCAACAAAGTTCTAGTCATCATGATCTGACGAATCATTGGCATTCATCGGTCGAATTGGCACAACATGCTATTTTCAGCACTTTGGGCGTATCGAACCTCAGTAAAAACATCGACAGGTTTCACTCCTTTCCAACTAGTTTATGGTTTCGAAGTTGTGTTACCTATTGAGTGTGAAATCCTGTCATTGCGAATGGCCATTGAGTTACTTCCAGCCACTTCCAAAGAGGAAAGATGTTTGTTATACTTGGCTCAGCTAGATGAGAATCGATGCGATGCTGCATTAGCGATCGAATCTCATGCAAAATGTATTAAAGCTCAGTATGATCGAAATGTGACCCCTCGAAATTTTTCGGAAGGAGATCTAGTCTTATTGTACGATAAGGAAAATGATACATTAGGCGCTGGAAAATTCGTGTCTATGTGGCATGGTTCCTATGTTGTCAAGCGAAAGCTAGCAAAAGGGGCCTATGAATTGGTAGACTGATGGGGTCTCTTTAGGTAAACCCAGAAATGGTATTTACCTGAAGAGGTATTATGCTTAAAATAAGTGTGGAAATTTTTTAGTTAGGTTAGTTTTCCTTCTAGCTAGTGTGTTTTAGATTAAAATGTGTGCTTAGCTTAGAGAGAGTTTTTGTCGTTATTCTCGCTTATCTTGGTTTTACTCTTGATGTCACATATGTCGATGCCTCTCCAAACATATATTGGTTTCGCTGATGGTGATTTTCGTAGTACACGGAATATTTCTTCCGCAACCTGGGTTATCTATTCGCCCTCTGACGATTTGGTATCTATGCATGGGGTAAGCCTTGGTCAAACAACAAACAACATTGCAGAGTATAGTGCAGTGATTGAGTTATTATTTGAATCTATTTCATTTGGGATTCGGAGTTTGATAGTGAGGTTAGATTCTGAACTCGTTGTACTATAGCTTAATAGAGTATACGCCATTAGAAATCCAGTATTATTGAGATTATTTTTGAGAGTGCATCTCTTGGAATGTGAATTTGACTGTATTGAATATCAGCATATTCCAAGATCTTTAAATACATTAGCAGATGCAATTGCTTCTCAAATGTTAAATAGACATGTGCAATAATCATACAAGTAAATTTAAAAACATTCCATAACATGTTTAACAAGATAAGCCAGTAATAATGATATCATATAACATAGGAGTGTGTCAAAATATACATCGTCCTCGATCATAGGTTGAAAAACACCTTATGATTAGCAAAAATGATAAGTACAAAAAGCAAAAATGTCATATGTGACGACAATAGGCGATCATCCCATCACTGGTGATGATCACGATACGAAACCACTGCATGAGCCACCTTACAAATGAACCTCCTAGAAGGTCCTGGGACCCCAATCACATAGCACTGAAGTCGACGAGGGATGTCATCTATGCTGGTCTCTGGAATGTCTCCTGTCAGGCACTCTAGATGGCTCTCCAACTCGGCCAAAGCCTCTGCTGATTCATCCTGTGGGGCTGGAGCCGGTGCAACTGGTTGTTTCCTCTCGTAAGGCCGGAGAGCGACTGGTTGCTGTGGGCCGACATCTGCATTTGAAACTTTTTCTATCAGTTTTGGGACGAGGTAAAAACAAAAAAGAAAATTAAATTAGAAAAATGTTGAAAATGATTTTACCTAAGTCATCCCATTGCTCTCCTAGTAGAAGAGCCATGTCTGGGTCCCCACGAAAATCAACCCCAGCATAAGGAAAGTCTTGGATAGAAAAAACCTAGTTCTCCAACCATTGGAAATACTCAGGTTTGAACCAAACGACCTCAGTCCCCTTATCAGGATGACGGGCCATAACTGCAACCCATCGCATCAATTTGGGCTCTCAAGGAAGCCCAACTCCAACAATGAGGTGTTGTAGGATCAACATCGGAACCCTCTCTAGACCAAAACTCACAACTATAGCACCATATCTAAAAGTCTTTAGTTGTCCGTTTTTGGCCTTGGTCAGTTGGCCCTTCACATTGGCCAACACAGCATCGCACAAGTTGAAAATGGTGCCTTGAAAGCAATCAACTGCCATCCGCATTTGGGATCCGGTGGCTATGTGTAGCGCTGCACTACCACAGAGTTTGGTAACTGTAAATCCGATAACCATGAGTTTAGGACGGGATATGGTTTTGATATCTATCCCTTTGTCTCGGTTCTGGACATTGCAGTAATCTAGCCGGAGGCTCTCGACAGACTAGCCACCTGCCCTGGCCCCGAATAGAGTCAAACGTTCACCTCTCCTAGGAAAACCAGTCAAAAAGTATATATCTGTTGGCTTGATTTCGAGCTAGTTCCCACCAATAAAGAAGCACTGGTCCTGTATACTCCATCTGTCAACTAGCCACTGCAAAAAGTCCACCTAGGCCCTCATGCAAGGTATGGCCCAGAATTTGTATAAGCCACATGCCTTCAATGCATCAATCGAGGTTGATGATTCATTGCGGCAAGGTCTACATCCTCATGCTCCCATTCTCGCCAATCAAGCATGATGTTTATCCTACATCCAAGTAAAAAGGTGAATTAGAATGCAAAAAGTTGATTTCTTTGGGTAATTTTTGAGTTAGTTAGGCTTTTACAAACCTTTGCATGGGCTATGCACCCCCTTGTTAGGGACAATGCATGAGGCTCGCACGTTGCCTTCACGGCAGGTGCGTACACCCAACTTTTGCCCCATTACAAAAAAGTCGGGGTACGCGGGTCCCCTGTGGTAAACCCGCAGGCCCCCGTGCGCGGGTTTTGAAACCTAAAATCCTCTTAAAAATGAAAAATCAACCCATAAAAAACAATTTCAAATGGACAGAAATGAAGAGTAGGATGATGTGGATTACCTGGAGGAGACGGCGTTCGATTCCGATGGATGGATTTTCCGCAATCTTCATGGGAAGTTTCTGCTCAAAAGCCCTTTTTTCTCACCCAAATCTCAAACGGTAAAAATGAATGGTAAAAAGTCCTTTTTATAAGTTTTTTGGGTAAATAAATTCCAAATTTGTTTATGTTTCACTTTGAAAAGGTGTTTTTTGTGACATTTTTACCCATTTTTAAACAGGTATGAATAATGTTTGAGTTTTTGTTCAGGATAACGGATTTTTCAGGCGTAATTGGTCATTTTCAACGAAAAAACATTAGAATCACCTTTAAGCTCTTTTCTGACTCCTAAAAACATGAAAAGATTTCTGAGTTTTTCTTTTTATGCTCGTTAAAACAGAACTAAAAAGACGGTCCTCTTATAGCCCTTTTTTGACCATAAAAACACAAAAAGATTGTCGGGTTTTTGTCGTTTCAAATTCGATGTTGGTCATAAAATGACGTGTTGTTGATCACTTTTTTACTTTTTCGGATCTGAGGCACTAATTACAAAAAGTACTCCTTGGTCGTAAAATATCAAGCGGTTCTCTCAAGTATTATTTTATACTTTTTCGGGCTTAGGAGACACAAATTTACGAAAAAGGTCAACCCTGGAGGCTTCTTATTTTTTTCCAGACTCTTTAAAAATGAAAAACGCCGAGTTTCTCCTATATTGGACTCGTTAAATTTCGACAGTAAAGGACCTGTTCAATTACAAACAGGAACGGACCACTCCTTCTTAGGGTTCGAGTTTAAGCTAAGTTGGACTCATCCGAAGGATGAGCTTATAATCAAGCATATGTTATCCTCCTCAAGCTTGTAAAAAATAAAGAGGTACTTTCCAGAAATGGTGGGGGAAAAGAGAGAAATATGAGCCTGTTTGTCATACTTTGTAACCACTCTTGAACATGACACTTTCATTCACCTAGGTTGGGGAATCCTTTGCCTAACAGTTGATCAAACCACATTGAAAGTCTTCAGCCGGTTTCTGGGTATTAACTTTGGGTCAATTGTCACCAAACCATCTGCTGTGTTGTTATGTGTTCAAGAGGTCAGTGAAAATAAGCCATTCATCTGCAAAATATCTGTCATCCATCTTGACCATCCCTGAGTTAGTCCTTGCAACTAAATTTCTTCAAACTTAATCTATGATTTTGTGTTGTGGGCTTGCCTACGACGGATCTCTTTCTATCGACTTCAGCTCTTTATCTAGAAATTGCCAGTACCTTGGGATCTGCATGCCTCAATGGCAGGTCTCCCACCTTCGATGATAGGTTGCATCATTGACCTTCGATCGAAGGATTTCATGACATTTTCAACATCAACACATCTAATCACATCTCATGGATTGTACTGAGTACTTTGAGAGCCATTTTCATTATTGGTGGTTTCTCTCACACTTGTTAATAGTTTACATCATCGACTGCTAATTAAGTGGTTTCTACCATGTTCGACTTCGATACATTCATTCGCATGGATAGAATCGTACTATTTCGAGAAGTAGAAATGAAGACCCTGGATCTAGTTTCCACCATCCAAGCTGCGAGGAATTTTGTATTCACTATATTGTAGACTATTCATAAACAGATGGCTGCGTCCATACTATGTCTACATGTGTCTATACTTGTGATGTATTACAAGATCGTTCCTATATCAGAGCAGTAGTCAGTTTTCTAGTTAGTTTTTATCTGAGTATGGGAATGCCTACCTCAGCGATGATATGATCTCATATATAAATTTTGCATTTGAATGTTTTTACAGGTTCCAACAGGGCTCTTCGCAAGATGATCCTTGAAATGATAAAGTACTTCGCTCTTCCTAAATAATAAATGAAAATCCTCATCTACTACAGACTTCACACTTTAGGGGGCAATCTGTTACACAAAAATATCGTCACCATGACTATTTGCAGTCAGTATGGATCCATCATCACTTATACTGACCTCCTAAGCAAGTCTCAGACCTTAGCTCTTCATGTCAAGCTTTGCAAATGAGAGAAAGACATTGAAAATAAATAAAACTCTGGTTCCGCAATTTCTCTCACTTTTTCCTGTGGGCCCACACTCTTTTTTCATATTACTTGCGTATCTGCACGCTCTGTTTGTAAAGGGGTGGGTGCGTACCCCTGTAAAAGTCAAAAAGGCGCAAGTTTATTCTAAAAAACTCACTTTGGGTTAATTCTAGATGTTTCTAGAAGGAATTTTGATGTGGATTGTTCCCTCCAAGGTGGTTCATGCATCCCAAAAGAGAAGGAGCTAATCCCTTAATAGGAGGAGCTATCCCTTTGAAGGAGGGCTTTATCCCTTTGAAGGAGGACCTAGTAACTTCCCTCCATTGCACTATAAATTAAGGCATTGGGTCAGTTGCTGGAGAGGTTAGAAGCTGAACATTTTGAGGGTAAATGCTGATGGAATTGGGACTTCCTAGTTAAACTTGAGAGGAGAGATAACATACCTTTTGGTTTCATTGGGAAGTGAGTGAAACTTGTCAAAGTAGAGGAGACTTCTTGTCGGACCCTGGGAGGAGCTTGTACAGCATCAAGGCACAGGTTGTAAAGTTCTTCTTAATTTGAATTAATACAATCAGATTCATTTTTCTCAACAAATTGTCTTATGTGGTTTGTTTCATAATCTCCTTGATCATTATGATGAATATGCTTTATGATATTGGCTTTTCAGGTGCTATTTAATTTTGTTTGCTTGTTTGTGTTTGCAGAATTACACTTCAAGGAAGCTCATTTGGAGGGAGGGAGCGAGGCTTCCACAAACTTGCATTGGACCCAAGGTAGGCCTAAAACACTTGTTTGCCTTTGTTTTTAATTGCATATTTAGAGAAAGATAGTTTTTTATTGGCTTGCTTGTCACTAGATATCTTTAGATACTAGGAAGGTCGATCTTGTCCGCAACCTCGACTCATTCTGTGTGACACTAGACAACTCAGTGGTCTTTTCATATTTAGAGAGTCTGAAAAGATCGTAAAGAGAGACTCCATGGTGGTCCCTTTATCGTAGTTGTTAACCGAGGGCGACAAAAGGTTAATAATATACCTAGATCAGTTACTTTTCTGTATTTTAATCTATTGAACCTCGATAAAGAGAAACCTTTTTCCAATAGATGTCGACCTCATTTTGTTACGAGTACGAGGCGATGGACTAAACTTTTGTTTTGTCATGACACTTTAACGAGCTCAGTAACAAAAACTTGGGATTTTTCATTTTTTAACAAGTAAGAAAAAGAACCTGAAAGAATGCTCAGGTCATCTTTAGCATTTTTAATGAGCAGCAAGACACAACTCAGGATTTTTTCAGTTTAAAGAGCGAGAAAAAAGTGCCTAAAAAGGATGCTCCATTGGTCTTTTTCAGTTTATGAGCTGGAAAAAGATAAAAAAATAGGTGCTCAGAGCATCATTTGCATATATTTAACGAGTGCAAATGATGAAAAACTCGGGGATGCTTATATTGTTTAAAGAGCGATAAAATATCCCTAAAAGTGCTTTACTGATTGTGGTATGGATGTTTAACGAGCCCTACTACAAAAACTCAGAGATGTTTATATTTTTTAAAGAGCAATAAAATGTCCCCAAAAGTGCTCTATCTATCGTTGCATAGATTTAACGAGTGAAAAAAACTTGGTGATGTTTATATTTTTTAAAGAGTAATAAAATATCCCTAAAAGTGCTCTATTCGTCTTTGTAGAAGTTTAATGATCCCAAAGAAGAATACTCGAGGTTTTTTGGATTAATGAGCAAGGAGAATACCATAAAAAGAACGCTCGATCTTTCTCGATCTCATTCTTGACATTAGAAGGGTCTACGCCATGCATTTCCTCATAAGACCAACGAAAAATGTCACGGAAGTCCCTAAACGAGTAGGTGAAGCTCACAATTTCCTCAGGATTGTGATTGGCTCCACTCTGTATGTTTTCCACAATGCCTGTCATGATAGAAATATCGTGGAGCAATGTTTGTGAAATATTGCCCCTGTTTCCTTCTGAGTCCAAAAGTTGGATAGTCGTATACGGTGAGGAAACAATTTCACGTACGCTAGGTGATAGGATTTGAAGAGGCATCATGTCTGGATCAAATATTGAAACATGATGGTGTGAATCCTCCCAAGGTCGCTCTTCTAAACTCGTGACCTCCCTAATGGCTTCGTCCATATGTAGGAATTGATTGAGTGGATTGAAAGAAGGAGCGGTTATGGGAGGGGCAGTGGTACCATTAGCCGAAACCAAAGTGATCGGAGATTCGGATGCAATTTGAATGGATTCGCAGGCCAATTTAGCTGGCGACATCGGAATTTGTTCTCCGTAAGTGTCAATGTCTGAAGGAGCTGGTAGGATCCATGGATCAGTCTATTCATGAGGAATATATGAAAGCATATTGACCGACTATGGGACCTGGGGCAGCTGTAGAGGAAAACAACCCATCAGGGAGGAAGCCTTCAATAGGCCAGTACCTAAACTGGCATAGTAGCCAGTTGCACCTCCTACTAGGGGTACAAAGCCACTTGGTAATGGGGAATAATCAGGGGTGCATAAAGACAACTGATCCACGGTAATGATCTTTCCATCCAATGGAAATTGGATGATACGAAAGATAGTGGATATGAAGACCATCATGGCATATGTCCAATTGCGACCTAGTAACAGATTATAGTCAAGTTCCTTGTGCACGACTTCTACGTCAACCGTTACTGTTTTCCTAACCAAAGTGATGGGAAAACTGGCTAAGTATCCTTTTGGGTCAAAGGTGTAGCTGTCGAAAGCTTTAAGGGAGTTCAACGGTGGGGATAGGGTTGGGGAACCCAAGGCGAGCCAACATGAAGCCGACATGACGTAGGTTGAAGCACCTTCGTCGATGATAGTTCGATGTATACCTTTACCTTTCGAAGTGATATGCACCTAAAATGCAAGCTGGTGGGAAAGGGGAGGTTTACACTTGTCCATGTCGAAAATAAGAAGCATGGAATTCGTAGGGTCAATACCCCTGATAGCCAAAAGCAAAGCTTTCCTTTGGCTGGGGCATGTTTGTAAGACTTCGAGCGCCGACATAGCTGACGACTCTTGCACCAAATCCTCTATAATGTTGTAGTGTTGGGCGACACGTGCAGATGTGTTGTGCGTTGTGTGTCGAAGTTCCCCCTTGGGGGGTCGAATTACAAAGTCCTTAACCGGCCTTTCGATATGCAAATCGTTGGGCATCGATGGGTTTTGACCTGTGGATGGTTCTGCTGCTGGAGTGACAAGAGCTCCATAAGATTTGGCTATTGTGGCTAGTTCTACAGTTTCAAATGTGTAAACAGTAGAACTTCCTTCACCAGCTGAAGGATGTTGTGATCCTTGTTCTGCTGATGTAGTAGGCTTGGCCCCTTCCTCAATTTGAGGAGAAAACACAAGCCTTATGCCATTCAGATATGTCTTGGTTACCCCAGGTCTAGGTGCCTTGGAAACCTCAGCATGTTTGCTTGATGACCCCACCTCCATGGGCTGTGCTGATATGGTTTGGTGTTGGCTTGGTGAAGTAGTTATATGCATTTTCAAGGCTACCTCAATGAAGGTGTCCCATGCCATGTTCTTCTCTACCAACTGATGGAGTACTATAACCTTTATCAGGCTATAGTGAAAGAGGTTGGGGTAATTATCTTTTCCTTTCAATTGCACCCTTTCAAACATTTTGGTTAGGCTCTTATACAAGTGGTTGCACAAATGGGAGTTTTCGGGGGATGGAGGTCGCGCGCGTAGGGTTAGGGTAAAACCCTAGGTCTTTACTGTTTTACTGCAGCCTGCCTTCCCTGTTCCGGTGCCGCTCTCTGTTACTTGTCGTTTCCGTTCACACCCGTCGCTTTCAGTTAATGACCTCTGGCTGGAATATGGGGGACAATATGGAGGTAGAGGTTGTGGATTATTCCAAGGAGCCATTCCCTAACCGCGTCATATTCGGTAACCCTAGTTTCTATTTGCAGATTGATACTTCTTTTCCATTGCCTATTCTGGAATCAGCCAGCCCCTCGCTTGTCGTCTCTTTACCTCGACACTGCTCGGTTCCCCCGAATTCTGGGTTGCATCCCGTGCATACTCCGCGTCTCGAAGCCCCCCTCTTTTGCCTGGCACCCTCCACATTTTATCCTCGCACACCCCCCCCTCTCCATCCTTCGACCCTCTTTCATCTTTTTTCACTAATCCCCCTGTGGATATCCCGGTATC
This sequence comes from Pinus taeda, assembly GCA_000404065.3. NCBI lineage: Eukaryota > Viridiplantae > Streptophyta > Pinopsida > Pinales > Pinaceae > Pinus > Pinus taeda. The sequence goes on from APFE031490074.1 coordinate 30,445, forward strand.
CGCTGCGGCTCATCCACCTTTCTCGAGTGCCCGACCGTCTGGCTGTTTCGAGACCCCTGCGGTAATGGTTAGGCCTGCAAAACATAACCCTCTGGAAGGCATCCCAAACCCATTGGTGGACCATCCATCGGCTCCTCGCACCAGCAAAAGAAAGTCGAAGTGCATTAAGGCGACCACAAAGGATATCACCATCAGGTTCGATGAGACTTTGGCTATTGGTGAATTTGTTATCGTGGCATGCACTGTGCTGGTTGGACATGTGCGTAGTCGGGCTTACTCAGCCAACAGGATGACCCAATGGGTTAAGGAGATTTGGGGAGGTTTACTGAAAGATATACCAGAAGTACATGTCCTTCCAAGAGGATGGTTTTCTCTACATTTTTCTAAGGAAAACTACACGGATCTGGTATTGGCCAGGTACTGGCATATCAAGATGGCTCTGGTTCTTCTCAAGTGATGGAGCCCATTATTCGATCCTGAACATGAACAAATTGGGGCTGGACCGATTTGGGTGCGCTTTCCAGGGCTCCCTTTACAGTTCTGGTGTGAGGAAGTTTTTATTAGGATTGGAAATGCTTTGGGCACATATTTAGATCACGACTGTACCTTTGTGGAATCGAAAAACAGAACCCTTGCTCGCATTCTGGTCCACTTGGATACTCGTGAGGGTCTGGAGGAAAAGATCACTCTTCAGTGGGGGAAGTACATCAGGGTTTAGATCTTGGATTACGAAGGGGTTCCGTTTCGCTATAGGCAGTGTCATAAGGTGGGACATATTTTCAAAGACTGCCCACTCAATCGGAAATCTGAGGACTGCCCAAAGATTACGCCTACACCATCCAGGGTAAATTCTCTGGTCGGCTCGTGCCCTGCTCACTCGGGTCCTCCACCTGCGACTTTCTCTCCTATCTCCAAATTTGTGGATACAGGCCTCAGACAACTGTCATCGCCACTGACTAGGGCTCATTCTGCAGCTGAAGCCTCGATAGCTTCGGGTATTCCTTTGAACCCTTCTCTCTCATCTCTTGATTTTACTGCATCTGTGGCTGTCTCCTCGGCACAAACATCCATGGCGCATTGCATCTTGTCCACTCCCCCTCTTATTATCTCGACGGCCCCCTCCTTGATCTCACTATCGACATCTTCTATTTCGCCGTCATCCTCTGGGATATCTCCCCCTCACCATTACTTCCTTCGGTCCAGATCCCACTCCAAGGGTTTCCCAATCCGACAGAATGGTTTAGGTCTCACTTTGCCTGGGGCGATTCCCCTGTCTTCTAGGGGTAGGAAGTCAGATCTCTCCAAGGCTATCAAGCGCGCTGGGGCGGAGGTCGCCTCTGGCCGTCAATCCACTATTGATGGGGTTCTTAGAGTAGGAAATACCCCGTGGGATGTCCCTCCATGAAGTGCCTATCTTTCAATTGGAGGGGCTTGGTTAGTGCCTCCAAGAAATTAGCCTTAAGAAGACTCATTGAGGTTGAATCAATTGAAATTATCATGCTTCAAGAAACTCTTGGTAAGGCTGATCATATCTCCCACTCCCTACAAGCTATGTTCCCGAGCTTGACATTTTTCGCTTCAGATGCTGCTGGGAGATCGGGGGGAATGGCTATAGGTTATAACTCTCGCCCCATCAGAGTTGAGGCATCCTGGGGGGGATTAGGTTTCTTGGGACTTGATATTTTCTCTATTGATCTTGGCATGATTTTTTGGATTGTGAATGTATATGGACCTTGTCAATAGAGGGAACAATTTTGGCAGCATTTACTAAATCTCCATCTTTTGGATTCAGATCATACTATTATTGGAGGGGATCTAAACTTTTCTTTGGGGTACAGTGAGTCTTGGGGGTCTGCGGCTCAGATAGATCCTATCACCGATCATATGTCAAATCTGCTAGTACATACCAACTTTATTGATGTCCCCATGCAAAAACCTCTACCTACCTGGAGGAACAGAAGGGTGGGCGATGTAGCTCTGGCACGTAGACTCGACAGATTTTTAATGAAAGGTCCGCTCTTGCAATAGCTGCATCACTACAAGCAATGGGTGGGTACGGGGGGCATATCATATCATTCTCCTATATATCTGGAAATCCTGGGGCCTTTGAAAAAGCCGAAAGCCCCTTACAAATTCAATCATGTCTGGTTGAGAGACCCTGATTACATCAAGATGGTTACTGATTTTGGGGTTGCAAACCCCATCCATCGAGCAGAGTCCTTTGCTAAAGGTTTTTGCAACAATCTCTCTGAGCTCAAACATCTCTCTATTAATTGGGCCAAGGAAAAACTCTCACGGGAAAACTCACAACTCGCTCATATTGAGATGGAGCTGGGCTCGTTACTTGATGACCGAAATTTGGGTTTCATCTCTGCAGATGATAAGATTCGCTTGATTGAGCTGGAAAACCAGAAGGCCTATATTCTAAAGGAGCGCGAGGAATCCATGAGGCTGAGGAGTAGAGAAATATGGTTAAAAGCTAGGGACGATAATACTAGGTTCTATCAAAATTATGCCAAGGGGCGAAAGGTATCTAATACCATTTGGAATCTTCCTCTGCTTAAGGGAGGCCTTGCTGATACCTTCCACAAGCTATCACACCTTGGTACTTCACATTTCAGGAACCTGTACAAATACCCTCGTGTTGCAAATCTTCCTGATATTATTAATGTGGCCGGACATTTTCCAAGGTTTGTCTATGAGGACGATGTAGAAGTGCTTCGTGCACTAGTCACTTCTGGTGAACTTGAAGGCACGTTAAAATGGTTCAAAAAGGACAAGAGTCCAGGCCCGGATGGTTGGACCATCGAATTCTATTTGGCATTTTATGAAATCCTGGGGCAAGACTTATTGAAAGTGGTGGAGGAGAGCAGAACTTCGGGATCCCTATATCATGCTATCAATTCGACCTTCATAGCCCTTATCCCAAAATCTGATTCTCCATCCTCTTTTGATGATTATCGACCTATATCCTTGTGTAACTGCCTATACAAGATTATTTCTAAGATTATTTCCAATCGTCTTAGGCCAATTCTCTCAAAGAACATTGCTCCTCAACAATTTGCTTTCCTCGAATCTAGACAGATCCATGAAGCCATTGGATCGACTCAGGAAGCCATCCATTCTATATGGACCAAGCATTTAAAAAGCATCATTCTCAAGATTGACTTATCCAAAGCCTTCGATCGGGTCAGCTGGCTTTATATTAAAATGCTTCTTATTCACTTGGGCTTCCCTCACATCTACATTTCTTGGATTATGGCCTGTATTACCACTCCCACATACAGTGTCCTCATTAATGGCTCGGCCTCACATTTCTTTAACTCTGAAAGGGGGCTTAGACAGGGCTGTCCCCTATCCCCTCTGCTCTTTCTTATTGTCATGGAGGGTCTTAGTCGCTTAATTTCGTCAGCCAAGAGGAATGGAGATATTTGTGGCCTCAAGACTTCGGAGGACTGCTTTCTTATCCATCTCCTTTTTGTGGATGATGTGCTTATTATGCTTGACGGCAGCATTCGGGATTCCAGATCTTTCTCCAAGATTCTACTCCTCTTCTTGTCTGCTACTGGGATGCTTGCGAACCACTCTAAATCCACCATCACCTTCACCCGTACTTCTGTTCAAGAATCCCAATTTGCTCATCAAGTCTTTCCATTCAGTATACACCCTTTGGACAGAGGTCTCAAATATCTGGGTTTTTGGCTTAAACCTACCTGCCAGAGAATTACAGATTGGGTATGGCTTGTTACAAAATTTGAGAAGAGACTATCCATCTGGAGTTATAGATTTTTATCCAGGACGGGCAGGTTGGTTCTTATCAAATCAGTACTGGAAGCTACCCCAGTTTTCTGGATGGCTCTGGCATGGATACCCAGGAACATCCTATCTCGCCTGAAACAAATCTGCAACAGATATCTCTGGAACAAGAATCAAGATAAAAAATTATTTGCATGGATCAACTGGCAAAAGATTGCATTGCCAAAGAAATGGGGTGGATGGGGTCTGAAAGACCATCCACTTTTCGCCCAGGCCTTAGTTGCAAAAATGGGCTGGACTTTGTTGACTGGTCAGAATCTATGGACCCATATCACATATCATAAATATATCTGGCCACATAACATGTTGGATTGGGTTCGCCTACCTTCTTGGCCGACGACTGGTAGCTCATCTATATGGAAAGCATTGATACACTCCCTTCCTAACATAAGAGACAATCTGGTGTGGATAATCAATGATGGTTCCCTGGGTAGGATCGGGTTAGATCCGTGGATTGGTAGTGGAGGTAGACACTTACTTTCTAGAGACCTCATCATGCATCTTCACGCACATGGGATCAAGGTATTCTCGCACATTGCAGACCAACAGAATTCGAATATCTTTTCACAAGCATGGAAAACTGCTCGACAAATCGATCTTCCCCTCCAATGGCACCAAGAATGGCATGAATATATAACTGCATTATTTGAATCCCATATAAGGATAAAAGAGGGACCTGATGAATTAGTTTGGTGTCTGGCAGAAAATGGTATATATGCCCCAAAGTCAGGTTATAGTGCCCTAATACTGCACAAAAGACCAGATCAGATATTGATTTGGTGGAAATAAATTTGGAAGCTTACAACACCTCCACGCACCAGATTATTCTTCTGGTGCATTCTCAGAGATATTTACCTATGGGGGAGCATCTAAATCATAGAGCTATTTATGGGCCAACCTGGTGTATACTGTGCAAATGTGAATCAGAATCTATGGAACATCTTTTCCTACTCTGCATCGCATTACAATCTCTTTGGCGGAGTATATCCACATCCATTCGTTTCACTGGGACTTGGGTTGGCATTGATCTTAGCAGCGCATGGGATGACTGGTCTGGCAGGCATAAGGGATCTAAATCACAGAGTCTCCCCTTGCTTGTTTGTTGGCACATATGGCAGGCTCGTAACCGTTTCATATTTGAACAGAGCTATATGTTGGCTGCACATAGAGGCTAGCATTATTTCTATATATAATGAATTTCCAGACCCCAATCCACCTAGAGAGAGGCACACTCGTCCACCTCCCTGTATTGACAAAACTATTCCCTGGGCATTTTTCGATGGGGCTGCAAATCAACAGGGTTGCAGAGGGGGATTCATTCTATATATAAATGAACAACATTTCTACAAAGTTAAGATGGGATTAGGAGTTGGCACCAATAATTTCGCGGAACTCATTACCCTTCGCCATTTATTGCATTTCTCCTCGGGTCATCAGTGCCTCAATATTAATATTTTTGGGGACTCTAATATTAGTATAAACTGGTTCAATCGCATATCTATTTGTCACATACACACACTCAGCAACATATTAAATGAAGTGAACCTCTTCAAGGCAGAATTTAATAGTATCTCTTGCACTCATATTTATAGGGAATATAACTGCAGTGCTGACAAATTATCCAAGGAGGCCGCGACATTACCCAGAGGAGAATGGGTGATACAAGAGCAGAGGGGGACTGATGAATTCCGATATTATCATCGACCTTATATAGATCAGCATTATCAAGGGGACCTGGGTCCTCGAATCACAAGTGTTTTTTTTGTAAAGTTCAGGAACACAATTTTTGAAATCTTTTTTATGTTAATCTGACATATATTTTTGAGATATTATACTGAAAGGGGCCCTGTGTGGCTTATGTATAGGCTTTTACAGACATAAAATAGTTTTTACAGCTACCTTTGGGTAGATCGCCCTGCGTGGTGTATATGGACAGCTTAGAGCCACTCATGTTTAGTACACGGGTGAATCTGATTACAACATATGCACATCATCTACAATATGTAATTTTCTCTATATTAATGAAAATTACGGATTTTTCCAGTGGGAAAAAAAAAGTGGTTGCACAAATTGAGAGACTTGGCAGCTGTAAAGTGCATGAGCAGCCTTATGTGGTATTAATATAGCCTAGAAAATCTGCCTTCACATGTGAAGAAATTCATGACAACCTTCATCAATGGTGCATATCTCTCTAACAAGTATCTGAATGGGAAACCATGTGAGTGAGCTCCTTTGTATTGTGATTTCAAGTAGGGTTTGTACTCTTCTAGGTCTAGGTTCATGCCTTTGAACCAGTTTACACCATGG